>JBAMAX010001557.1:0-55288 GCA_037043745.1 Chymomyza amoena
CCAGATTCAGATGTAGTGCTTAGCACACTCGCAGTGTTGTCGCCCTGCAGAAGACGAGATGAATGCTTTGTTCTACGCTCACATCTACACTGAAGGCAGGAGATATCACCATACTCGTGGGTGATTTCAATGCGAAAGTTGGCCCGAGCAACAACGGAATGATTTCAGTCATGGGTCAACATGGTACTGGCACACGCAACAACAACGGAGACAGACTGGTGGACCTATGTCAAACCTTTCAGCTGGTCATAGGTGTATTTCCCCATAAGGATGTCCACAAATACACATGGACATCTCCGACTGGGCATACACGAAACCAAATAGATAATTGACGGATGTACAAAACAAGAGTGGAGCATCAATAGACAGTGACCACGAGTTGGTAATTGGAGAGTTGCCAATCAAGCTGATAAAAATTAGCTTCGCCACTGCCAGCAGAAACACGTGCAGACCGCCCCCCTCAACTTACCTACATCGTCTAGCTGATACCAATGTCTCTGTCAGAATGGCAACAAATCTGCGTGCTCAACTGGCACCACAGCAGACACACTCATGGGATCATGCATGCCGTCTAATAAGGAACACCGCGAAGGAGATTATCGGCACCCGCCAAAAAAGTACAATAACTGGGTCTCGGAACGGACATGGGACCTGATTGGCGGAAGGAATGATCTTAAGCTAATGGCAGCTCGTGATTTACAAGTCCGCAATGAATACCGTGTTCTTTGCAGACAGGTAAAAAAATCCGCCAGACACGATTAGAGTGCTCTACTGGATAGCCTTGTAGAGAAATAGATTTGTATTATTTACAATAAAGATAACTTTTAACAAAATTTGTAATGATTAACCATCGCTTATATAGTCTCTATAGATAGGCATGGTCGGAGTCATTAAAAAATTTAAAATACGTATTCTTTGTTAAAAGTTTAAGCCTGCAACTGTTAAGCTTATGAGGAGTATGCCATGTAAAATGTTTCTACCTACTTCTAAAATACTTTTGAAATTATCAATATCATATTGACTTTCTCTTTAAAGTTCTCGGTTGTTAAAGATTACGAGTTCCAGCAAACAAATACTTCTCAGAACTTGCTCTTTAAGCTCACTCGATCTTACCTGTTTTAGTTCCAAAGATCTTTTGCTCAGAATATAATTAGTTTGGTCTTGGCACATCTCCTGCGTATTACTTTCTTTCTTGTTTTTATTTTTTGTTTTGTTTTAATAACAAAAAGCGGTAAATGGCTCATTTGTAAATAAAAGCTGATAAAGCGACCCGTAACAGCTAAAAGCACATCCTCCGCTTATGCGCAAAAAATACAAAATAACTATAAGCATTAAAAATTGCGAAAATTTCACTATTTTTCATTCGTTGTAAACCAACGAACACTTGAAGATATCACTTATCGATTTGCGCATCTCAAAATGCAACAACATCAAAAACAGCAACTCAAGCACGTCTTCATTATGCATTGTAGTTGTTGTTGTTGTTGCTGTTTTTGATGTTGTTGCATTTTGAGATGCGCAAATCTCATTAAGTGATATCTTCAAGTGTTCGTTGGTTTACAACGAATGAAAAATGAGTGAGGAATTTTCGCAATTTTTTAATGCTTATGGTTATTTTTTGTATTTTTTTTGCATAAGCGGAGGATGTGCTTTTAGCTGTTACGGGTCGCTTTATCAGCTTTTATTTACAAATGAGCCATTTACCGCTTTTTGTTATTAAAACAAAACAAAAAATAAAAACAAGAAAGAAAGTAATACGCAGGAGATGTGCCAAGACCAAACTAATTATATTCTGAGCAAAAGATCTTTGGAACTAAAACAGGTAAGATCGAGTGAGCTTAAAGAGCAAGTTCTGAGAAGTATTTGTTTGCTGGAACTCGTAATCTTTAACAACCGAGAACTTTAAAGAGAAAGTCAATATGATATTGATAATTTCAAAAGTATTTTAGAAGTAGGTAGAAACATTTTACATGGCATACTCCTCATAAGCTTAACAGTTGCAGGCTTAAACTTTTAACAAAGAATACGTATTTTAAATTTTTTAATGACTCCGACCATGCCTATCTATAGAGACTATATAAGCGATGGTTAATCATTACAAATTTTGTTAAAAGTTATCTTTATTGTAAATAATACAAATCTATTTCTCTACAAGGCTATCCAGTAGAGCACTCTAATCGTGTCTGGCGGATTTTTTTACCTGTCTGCAAAGAACACGGTATTCATTGCGGACTTGTAAATCACGAGCTGCCATTAGCTTAAGATCATTCCTTCCGCCAATCAGGTCCCATGTCCGTTCCGAGACCCAGTTATTGTACTTTTTTGGCGGGTGCCGATAATCTCCTTCGCGGTGTTCCTTATTAGACGGCATGCATGATCCCATGAGTGTGTCTGCTGTGGTGCCAGTTGAGCACGCAGATTTGTTGCCATTCTGACAGAGACATTGGTATCAGCTAGACGATGTAGGTAAGTTGAGGGGGGCGGTCTGCACGTGTTTCTGCTGGCAGTGGCGAAGCTAATTTTTATCAGCTTGATTGGCAACTCTCCAATTACCAACTCGTGGTCACTGTCTATTGATGCTCCACTCTTGTTTTGTACATCCGTCAATTATCTATTTGGTTTCGTGTATGCCCAGTCGGAGATGTCCATGTGTATTTGTGGACATCCTTATGGGGAAATACACCTATGACCAGCTGAAAGGTTTGACATAGGTCCACCAGTCTGTCTCCGTTGTTGTTGCGTGTGCCAGTACCATGTTGACCCATGACTGAAATCATTCCGTTGTTGCTCGGGCCAACTTTCGCATTGAAATCACCCACGAGTATGGTGATATCTCCTGCCTTCAGTGTAGATGTGAGCGCGGCGTAGAATTCGCCTTTGACTTCATCTCGTCTTCTGCAGGGCATTGTACTACGGAGATGTGCCTAAGCACTACATCTGAATCTGGCAGTAATCACTCTGTCGGCTACGGGATGCCAGGACAAGAGTGTCTATTTGTGACGTTTAGAGACAAAGATTCCTGCCCCGTGCCTGCCTCCTTAATTGTTACCAGTATGTAGAACTAGATTGTTGTTGCTCTATTTCCACTCCTTCTCATCCCACTAATTCCAGCTATAGTCATCCTGAGTTTGATCATCTCACCTTCAAATTTCGCCAGTCGGGATGGTTCCATTAGAGTCTTTACGTGGACAATGGAACGTATTCGTGTACTTTTTGAAATGCGA
Source organism: Chymomyza amoena (assembly GCA_037043745.1). NCBI lineage: Eukaryota > Metazoa > Arthropoda > Insecta > Diptera > Drosophilidae > Chymomyza > Chymomyza amoena. The sequence continues at coordinate 3,225 of JBAMAX010001557.1, forward strand.
ATGCTTGTCATCGGAAAGGAATCGTTGGTAATATTTCTTCTTGTTTCAGTTATTATTTATGTAAATCAGTCGAACCACCGGTGATTGGCCGGATGCGACCTTATCCCAGTGGTGGGTCTGCCACCTGTCGCTACCGAGGATTGGCGTCTCTAGCCTCTTTTTAATTTATTTCCATACGCTCATGATGATGGATTAGAGAAGGGCGGACGATTTGTATTGAGCACAGGGCGCTGTGAGATGTTGTTGTTGTCCATATTAAATCCAACGCCAGCACGATGGGGGATATTGATGTAGGCAGATAGTGAGGAGTCTTCTCGAAATTGTTTGTGGAATCCACGAATTTGTAATTAGAAATTTACGAGGGAGGCGATTTTTTTCCATAGGTCATGCCTCGTCATGAGTGGTATACGATCCCACTACCTGGTGAGCAAGCGTACTATCCGCTAGCCCACGGATTATGTATTGATTTGTTTTTTTTTTTGATATCTCAAGTAAGCCTCAGAAGCATGGGTAAAAAATATTTTTGACAATATATGCATATGTATTTAATTTGTTTCATAACAGCTCTCCGAAGAACACAAAGTAAGCAAATTTATTTCTTTATTGATTTAATACATTGGATAACAATTTAAGCGAGCTAAGCCAACAATGTACTACAACACACACACCCAAATACAATTACTCTCAAACACCCTTAGACATATATATAGGACCATCAATAAATTTTAGCAACGCTCTGACACCTAACAAAAGTTGTTTGCCTGATCATGTTTACTTAGGATAAATAATTCAATGTACCAAAAAACTCACGTGAAGCAGTTAGGTGCAAAGCACCAGCATGAGAGATAGGCCGGGAGAGAGGGAGAGTGAGAAATGTGCGTTCCAAACGATGAAAATCTGGGCTAACAAATACATATGCAAGATAAAATCTCAATCTCTTACTGTGTGACGCCCAGTAACTTTGTTTCATTGCCTTTGGCTTTGGCACATTGATTGAATTTGTTGCTTGCTGTGCGCCTGATGCTGTGCTTCACTTTTTTGCTCTCTTTTCTTTTTTTTTTTATTTTGCTCATGACGCACACAAACAAACAAAACTCTCTCTTGTTCATACACACACACTCGCACGCACTTACACAATGGGCAAACAAACACAACAAGCTGAATAAAAATGAATAAATAGATAAAAACAATGTTATGTGCACATAGTACATATGTATAGGCCTTTCGGTATGTTGTTGTATGCGTGTATTTGTGTATTTGTGTATCCTAATACATGTGTTTTACGTGCGTGCGTGTGTGTGGTTGTGTGCGTGAGTATTGTTTGTTATTAGTTCGGCTTGTTCATCTTGTTGTTGCACTTTTCTTTGTGCTTTGCTCTTGTGGCCATGAAGTTATCATGCGCCTCAGCAATTTTATTTGAATAGGTTTGGCTCGTTTTGTCAATTGAATTATCTAGCGCCTCACTAAACGACAGTGGTGTGGACAGAAAGGGGATAAAAGGGGTTTTGTGCTCCAAGCAGTTAAGAAAATTGAAAAAATTCTGGTGTGCATTTTGAGTTATCATAAAGATTACACAAAAAAACACAAACTATTTTTTCATTGAATTCATTTTAGAACTTGTAATTTTAAAAATTTTTGGATTAAAAATAAGCATGGTCAAGTAATATTTAAGAATAAATTTTTGTTTTAAATGGCGTAATAACTCTTATTTTAAAATTTTTTTCCATTTTACTAATAAAAATTTAAATAATTAACCAATTTTTTCTTTTTCAAATTTCTAACAAAATTTATTTTGCAATTCTTGTTTATAATTAAAAAAATATATTGAAAAGTAAAGGTTTTTTCATAATTCAATTCTGATATTTTGCATTCCCATAACTATTGTTTGCGTTACCGTATTTAATGAAAAATTACGAAAGTTAAAATCTGTAAAAGGCAAAAGATTGCAGTTCCCAATTCAAGTATAAAATTTTATTCTGTCTATAACAAAAAACCATCAACCTATTTGTTTCTCTCCAATATCTAACCATAATTTGTGTTTCCAGAGATGAGTGAGTTCAATTTAAATAATAATATTAAACCTATTTTACGCTGACAAATATTATAAACATTTTTTACTTGTGTAAACCGAAAATGAGCTCCAACAATTATTTAAAGGGATTTTGCGATATTGGGAAAAATATTTTTTTAATTGCACATAATGCTTATATATATATCTGTTATAAAAAGTTGTTGGAAAATAAATTACTCAACTTTGATTTCTTTATCATATTTTGTTAGAATTTATACAAGCTAATGGAAAATTTTACCTAATTTAACAATAATTAAAAAAGTTTTAATTAGCTCCTGCTATCATAAGAGCCCCATCCAATACGAAGTTTCTTCTGCTTTTTATTTTTCAATACAAATGATGTTAATTGCAAAATTTATTATACTAAGTAGGCATTAGGTACCATACAAAAAATTAATTAATTTACGAGGAAAATATGTAAATATTAATATTATTAAAATTGTTCTAAATAATAATAAACAAATTATAAAATATCAATATATATTAGCATTTTAAATATTTGCAATGTTTGTTTTAAATTCAACTATAATTTTGGATAGGGTTTTTAATATTGTTATAAGAGAATTCCTATTTTACAATTTTATTCATTTTAGTAAATTCCTAAAAGTTTGATGACGTTTCAATTTAAAAACTCTATCTAAGAAATGTATCAAAATTGCGCTACATTTCTACGAAATTTTTCGTAACCTTTTTATCATCGAGTAACTATAGACGTATTCACTCTTTGTGTTGATTTGAGGAGTTGAGGACTTTTACAAAAACCAAATGTATGGGGAAATGCAACCCTGGGTTTCAACTCTCAACTCAACATTTCCTCAACCCAGACATATGTTTACTTTTTTCTGCGGAGTTGTTGAAAACGTATTGCATAATAAGGTGATTCGATGCATTTTTCATCACTGGAAAATTTGTAATTTTTTTAGCCATTTCGTTATATGAAAAGCAACGAGTTACCTTATACTGGCTTACAAGAACAAGAGCTCCAAATTCAAAATAATTAAATTAAATTAACGCAAGAAAAAAAAGGTTGTGCCTTTTGACGTGACAACGTCTTAAATTAGGTTTGTATGGGAGGCACCATTGAAAAAGTCTAACGATAACCGTAACGATAAGTCTAGCGATAAATAATCGTAACGATAAGTGGCATTTTTATTTTTGGTTTGCGCTCTGCTCTTATCTATAAACGAACCAGCGACTTTTTGTGAATCGCAGCAACAAGCAACGCACAGCGTCAGCCGCACCGCTTAGCGCTCAGCACCAAACCGGCACTGCTCACAGCGGTGGCTATTTTTAGGTTTGAGTGAGCGCAACTGATTAACCCCAGCGGCGCATAGCCTCTGCGGTCTGCCGAAATACTGCATTACCTCCGCAGAAAACGTAATTGATTACAAGCGCTGCGTTTCGTTTGAGGGATTGTAAGCGGAGGCAAATAGAAAAGCAGTGATCTGCCAAAAATCTGCATTACAACTGCGGAATAAGTAATGCACAAATAGAAACTCGCACTGCGCTACCTTAGCAACACAAAATTTTGTTATTTTGTTTGCATGCTAACAAGCATAGTTCGGCCTTTCTTCTGTCAAACCATTCGTTTATACCTTTTTATTTATTATCTACTGCCGAGAAAATTTTATTTTATTAAGAGATACGAAAACGTAAAGTCTGACAACTCGTTTCATAATTTCATGAAAAAAACGTATAATCTTGATTGCGTATCAAACGTTTCTAAGTCAACTACGTTAAAAGAAACAACCATCGACTTGACTTTCGCAAGACACATTACAGCAGAAACACTTCCTTTCATTTCCTATTTCTCCTATCATCGTCCTATCCTTAACAAAATCACTCAAATAGGAATTATTATTGTGCAATTTAATAATATTCATATCAATAAATATTCTACCGAGACAAAGACGTTGTCACGTAAAATCTTCGCCCGTAAAACCGACTTTACAGGCAACAGTTTTTTTTTGTACAAAATTAAGAGAATTAGACATTATAAACAATTGTTGGAGTTATCGCAAGTGAAAGAGTAAAAATGGATGCGATTTTGAAAATGCCGGGGCTGTACTAGCCTTATATACTATTGTGGAGTTCAGCATTTAAACTGAACACGTTTTGGCGCCAATCAATTGTCTTCGGAGTGTGGAAATGGTCGCCCTAACTCCAGAATATTATTGCATTCATGTCCTCTACTTAATTACCTAGAACTTCATACATTTATATGCCGCCACGCAATCACATAGTCACAGCGTTTCATAAAACTTCGCTTTTTACGACGATATTATTTTGGGAGACGAACCTTCATTAAAATTGATTTTATCCAACGACATTTTTGCTACAGCTTCAATTAAAGTAGATGTCATTTTCTGTCTCGGAATTTTTTATTCAAGTTTTTGAATTTTAATGGAATTTGTTCCAATTTACAATCGTTAACAAACTCAGGAAAGAGGAAGAACAAACAAAAATTTGGTTTTTCTACAATTAATTCGTTTTTGCAGCAAAAAAATAATAAAATTCTATGCAATGCACAGCTAATTTAGCTACAGGTTTAATTGCAATAGATTTTATGCTTTGACTCTTCATTTTTAATTAATGTTTTTAAATTTTAATTCAATTTGTACCAATTTACAAATGTAAACAAACTCTGTAAAAAAGTAGAAAACTCAACAACTCAACTCTTCAAATCAACAGGAGGGATTCACGCTTTGGCCTGTTGACTTTTTCCTCAACTCCTGAACTCAACACAGAGCGTGAATACCTCTTATATTTCGAATAAAATAAATTATGTTTAAAAAAATAAAAATATAATCCCCCCTCCCACTGCCACTGTCGCATAACTCCGTCAGTGTGTGAGTGTGTAGCATTTGATTTTATTTGCAATTTTCTTATTATAGACGCATCACTTTGACTTTCCCATAAAGAACATTTTTGTATGTATTTGTTTTTGCCTTCTGAGTGGCTGCTTCGATAAACAAATCGAAGTTGCATTGAAGTGCAAATGAATTTTCCATAGACCAAATTGAAGATGCCATCAAAAGTCATTGGCAAGCTCTTTAGACTATGTCTTGACAAAGTATATAATGCATAGAATTATTGTTTTATTTTTGTTAGAAGCTTTGTGAGCTTTTGGGATAGTGGTTTTAAGAATAGTTTCAAAAGGAGATTGATTTTTGCAAGAATTACAATTTTAGGAAAGTGAAATGGTTGGGAAAACACAAATCCGCTTATCCTGCTTTTGGACTACAATATCTTATTCCATTTACTTGCACTTCAAAATGAAAACTGGCGCGTTTGGCATATTTGACTAAGCCTTATTATGGTATGAACGGGGTGGAATCTAAGTCTTATAAAATATCTTTTCCAACTATATTGTAGCACTTTTCTATAAAAAAATTATTTTTCTTTTGTCTTTGCACCTGCAGATTTTCATACCCAACTTAAGTGCCTTAACATTTTGCTCTATCGATTCCTTTTTTGCCATCTGTTATGCACTTTCGAAGTAAGACTTCAGATTGTCATCCGTTGAAGAAACGTAGAAACTGCAGCTTCAACTGTCACTTAAGACTTTTCTTCTGCATTTTATTCAGCGCCCATTTTCTATTTTGTTTTCTGTTATTTCTGCGCCATTTTGCTAGCACTTTTCCCACTTTTTAAGTTTTTCGCTCTTGGCAAATAAAAGTTTTTTAATTGCATCTTGCTGTCGGTTTTGTGGGCGGCTTGTGGCATATTTGTGGGCGTGTTAAGGCGTGTTCAGCTCGCTGCGTTTGGCATTATTTGCGAATATTATTTTCAAGTGCGCTCCACGAGAAATGCAAAAAGAAAGAGTAAATAAAAAAATTCACTCATTTTGATAATTAATGCAAAATTTTTCCGTTTTTTGTTTTTACGGTTCAACAATGGTACATAACGGCAATGTGTCGCCATTTTGCTTGACAGCCCGCAAAAGCGAACCAGTAAAATTTTAATTAAACTCATAAATCCCCGCACACAGAAACTTTTTTAATACTTTCATTTTTATTTTAATACTTTTTCGTGTTGTTTACAGAGCGCCATCCGATCGGAAAAAGGAGCACATTAAGCGACCCATGAATGCTTTTATGGTATGGGCACAGGCAGCACGTCGTGTCATGTCAAAGCAATATCCACACCTGCAAAACTCTGAGCTGAGTAAATCTTTGGGAAAATTGTGGAAGTAAGTTAATCTGACAAAAAAAAATATTAATTACAATTAAACAACTAAGGAATGCTGCTCTACAGCGGCTGTATCTACCATGAGAATTATTTAAAAAAATAATAAAGTGAAAATTTAATTAGCATTTTGTATTTAAATTGTTACTTGGAAAAAGAGATCTCAGAGCTCCTATGGACATTCAAAGGAGGTGTTAAAATAAAATCCCTTAAAAAAATCAATGTATGTCTCGGTTCTCTGCAATACTCCTCTGGGAGCTATATAATATAGTTCCGATATCAATAAAACAAAACCAAATTTGTCTTCCGTGATATAATAACAAATCTAATTCGAAAGTTTGATTGCTCCATCTCTCTGCTCCCTAAGTTCATACGAACATTAATATAAAATTTTAACAATTTTACGATTTGTCCCCCCAATTAGCAACTTTGTATGCCATACAATACATTTAAAGTTTTTTTCCCAGCGCTTGATCTTTAGCTCTGTTCCGTTTTTGATTAAACCTCAAGAGGAATGCTTACAATGTTTTATTTTCGTAATAAAATATTGTTAATTTAAAATTTCACAGTTCAGTGCTCACTGTGACATGCGATAAGACAAAAGGCACTGCTGGCTGCTGATAAGAGCCATCCCACAAACCATTGAAGCATCCGCTGGATGATTCCGATTTCTGGCTTAATTAGAACTTTGTTCGATTGCGGTTTGCGGCAGCAATTTGTCAGCCAATAAATAAATACGCTGTCACTAGATCATAAATTTTAAATTTACTTTAACAAGATTATCTGCTTTTCTTTTCTTTTTTCTTATGCACTTGGTTTGAGCGGTTCGTAGAAATCTGAAGGATAGCGATAAGAAGCCGTTTATGGAATTCGCGGAGAAGCTGCGTATGACGCATAAGCAGGAGCATCCCGATTATAAATACCAGCCAAGACGTAAAAAAGCCAGAGCGCTGCACACGTCGGCGTCGACGTCGGCAGCAACGCCAACTGAAGCAGAGACAGCTGCCGCCAGTGGCGTGTCTGTCAGTCAACAGCGCGGCAGAGCTGCAGCAGCGCATAGTCATATGCAGCGGCGTCTAGGCAAAAACAGCTGCAGCAGCAAAAACAACAGCAGCAGCGCAGCCGGCGTCGGCTTAGCGCCGCTGAGTCCTGCCTCTGGCGGCAACTGCACAGCCTCCTCCAGCGATGTTTTTAGCAATGAAGCTTTTATGAAGTCTCTGAACAGCGCTTGCGCTGCCAGCCTGCTGGAGCAGGGCTTAAGTCTAAATACAGACCATGAACGTGCGCTGCTGGATTCACCCTGCTCCAGCAGCAGCTCACTGCAGTCCAGCGCACTTTGCGGCAGCGATGGTCAGCCCTTGACGCCGCCTGCCACGCCCTACAACATGCCTAGCAAGCAGCTGCCCGCTCAAAGTCTGCTGCTGCGTCAGCTAAGCGAACCCAGCAGCGCTGCCAGCGCCGCTGCTGCAGCCAACTCTGACTATGGCGTACTGCTGGATGCTGGCCGGGAATACATTGCCTTGGGCGAGCTTAACTACCATGGACAGCCAACTAACCAAGATATGGACTTTCTGGATGGCATGGCAGCTTATGGCTATGCCGCAAATATGCCCCGCAACAGCAGCAACAATGGCAGCTATTCCGGCTACTACAATGGCTTTCAAGAGAATGCCGCCGCCTCGTCACACACCAATGGAGCGCTAAATTACTTGGCCAACCCAACGGCAAAGAGCGCTGGCACTGCGGCTAATGGCTGCGACATTGATCCCAAAGAAATCGACCAGTATCTTATGGATCAAATGCTACCCATGGTGCATGTGCCGCAGGGGCCCATGGCTGCAGCTGTTGCGGCAGCCACACATTCGCCGCCACTCACATCATCCGCCTCACTCTCCACCTGCTCTAGTGCCAGCTCTCCGGCAGCTTTGTATAGTGGCAGCAAACAAGGCTCAACGCTGGAGCTGCAGCCTGTGGAGTGTCTGATTGCAGCTGCCGGCGCCAGTGCATCACCCACGAATCATCACAGTTCTGGTTACTATGAGCACATGCCGCATACGTATCAGGCTCAGGGTTATGTTACCCCAACTGCTGCGCATTATGTTTCCGCCTCGCCGCATCATCAGCAATCCTTGGACTTGCAGCAGCAGCAGCCACATCCGGAATTGCAGCAATCCCATGCACATGCCCACCAACAACAACAGCAGCAGCAGCCACAACAACATATTTGGGGAACTTATGTCAATCCTTAAGCTATATAATAGAAGCATTTGTCTTTGAGCTCTCTATTAGCATTTGCCATTTGTCTCTCTAATGTTTGCTTTCTTTCTCTCTCTCTCTCTACACTCTATACACTTAGAGAAAATATATGTTAAGTAAAAATTCGTTTGCAATTTAGAATGCATTTTTTGTCTTCCAAATTCATATATGTAGTCGTGGTTCTACTTTAAGATTTTCACGGAAATTTAGTGAAAATTTGTAGCCTTTACTTATTTAAAAAAAACTTTTTGCTTTAATTAAGCTCAAATACGTTATGTGGTTAATAAAAAGCTATAAATATATATTCGCTTATATTTTTAAAATGTACATAGTATGATTTCAATACACTTTAGAAAATTTTAGTGAAAGTAAGAACAACAATCCCTTAAAACTTTTTCGTTCTTTTGTTTTTAATGAAATTAATTGTCTACAATTTTCTTTAATGTAGCCAATTTTGATTTGAGTGATTCTTAGAAATCGAAAAAAATTAGATTGAGTAGTTTCTGATAGCAACTTTCATTATGAAAAAGTATTTATAATAAGTTTTATAATGGTATTTTAATTTATAAATTCAACAAAATTATGAGTTAACAGGATGTAATAAAAATAATAATATAATAAATTGATAAAAATAAAAACACTTCTTGTTTCTAAGAAATCGTCAAATATTTTTAAATTTTAATGGGTTTCTACTTTAAATTTATTTAATATTTATTTAAATATTTGCTATAATACAGCAAATGCCCCCAAAATAAAAATTAAATAAAAAAAAAATTAGTTTAAAATTCATTTGCCTCTTATTTCAGTTTAATTTCGTAACTATTTGTCTCTTGGTTATGCAGAATTGCAGAAAAGTAAAAATTTTACTAACAAAAATTCAACATATTGACAAAAAATATAAAAAGTAGTTCTTTTTTGCCTAAAATGATGTCATACGAGGGTGGATTGATAGAATTTTTTTTTTTTATTTCTCAACATAATCTCCTCCAAGGCTGATACGTTTCTCATAGCGGTGTTCTAGTCTAGTAATGCCATCTCTATAGACTGATTCGTCAAGCTCCTCAAAATACCCATTTACAGCTTCGATTACTTCTTCATTGTCCGCAAATCTCTTACCGTCAAGCCATTTTTTGAGGTTAGGAAACAGATAATAGTCACTTGGGGCTAGGTCTGGAGAGTAGGGAGGGTGCGGCATCAATTAAAACTTCAGATCGTTGATTTTTCCATCGCAACGATTGACTTGTGCGCTGGTGCGTTATCGTGATGAAACAAGATTCTTTTCTTCGCCAGATGAGGTCGTTTAATTTTCACCTCGTGGCTCAATCGTTGCAATAAGTCTGCGTATTGACCAGTGATAGTTTTACCCTTTTCAAGGTAATCAATGTATATAATACCTCTTGCATCCCAAAAAACAGTAGCCATAACCTTGTCCACTGAAAAAATTGTTTTTGCCTTCTTTGGAGTTACTTCCCCTGGTCCAATCCACTGTTTAGACTGTTCTTTGGTTTCAGGAGTGTAATGGTGGACCCAAGTTTCGTCAACGGTTATGAATCGACGCAAAAATTCGCTTGGATTACACTTATACAACGTCAAATTGGCGGTAGAAATGTTTTTTCGAATTTCGAATTTTCAAGAAAAACACAGAGGCGTCTTGTTCAGTGAGCTCTCAAATCTAAACTAACATGGCGATCGAGCTGAAACTATAGCTACAAGCTATCTAAGGATGGTATTATAGAACGCCACCTCAAGGTAGGCCTAGTGGCGCCATCTCTTGGTCAGGCCGGAAACTTATCAATCCACCCTCGTAAGAGCGTCAATATATGCAAAAAAAAGTGTTTACAACATAAGGCCGCGCTGGGAAACCAAAAACGAACAATTTTGTTCGGAATAGTTTTTACTTTCTCCCGAAAGTCCATAACCTATTTGGCCTATTTCCCTTTTTAGTTTCGAAAAATTCGTTTATTTCCTATTTTACAGTGCAACACACAAAATGGAAACAACTTCTCTTTTCCCAATTTTTCGAGTACATATTGAATCTAGAAAAACCCCATAAGGATTTTGCTCAAAGTCATCAATAAGGTATTTTTTTTATATCCGCAATTTTTCCGCTCAAACCTGATTTTTTGAGAATAAGACCATTTTTCATATCTTAAGAAAAATTTTGGATATTGTCAAAGATAAATAAATTGTAAAACACACACCAAAAAGAAACTGTATCGAGTGTCACAAAATTACTAATATTTTTAAAAAATTACCATATTTTTATGCTTCTTACTATACACAGCTAAACTATTGGAAATCTAGCATTCCTAGCGGAATAATTGCCAGTAACAATCAAAACTCTCTTGTACATGCCAACTTAATACCTTTTGGTATTACGAAAGTGAACTATTTTGCAGAACATTTTGATATTTATTGCTCAGTGTATAAAAGTTACAAAAAAGGGGAAAAAAAGCATCAATCGATATCCATTGAAGTTGACGCTTGTTGTGGTTTCGATTTTTTTGATGGTGGTTCAAAGTCATGGGCTGACTCTGTATCGTCCGAACTAGAAAGAGAATCCAGAGCTATATCTCTGTCAGTGCGTCCATCATATTCAGTGTCTTCGGTGCCTTCATCTTCATATTGGCATACCTTATGACAAAAATATAAAATAAATGCTAAAAGAAGCACGGGAGGGATGGCTGTATTCCAGCCTATTCATTCCTGTTGGCTCAGCAGGTTGGGCACAGCTCATCCCGCCTTGAACTTTCCCAATGATTTACCGGGTACAGTTGGCATGTACTAGACAGTTGTTTTGATTGTTGTTAGAAATAACTTTACTAAAAGGGGTATGATATGTAAATTCACAGTAGTTGAGTCATTTTTGGCGAAAAACATAAAAAAATGGCATTTTTTTTAACATTTTACTAATTTTGAGGCACTCGATGCAGTTTTTTTGAGTATCTACAATTTATTTATACTTATTCGCATCTACAACTTTGCACAAGACATTAAAAAAAATTTTTTGAACGGTTTACGATATGTGGACTTGCTTAAAATGGTCTTATCTTCGAAAAATCACGTAGGAATGGAAATTTGGCCGATATTAAAAAAATACCTTATTGATGACTTTAAGCAAAATCCTTTGGGGGTTTCTCTAGTTTCAGGATGTACTCCAAAAAAAAGCGAAGTGAGAAGTTGTTTCCAGCCGATGACCTCGGAAATGTTATACTGTGTTAATTAATAATATTTTGTGGTATATTTGCTTAAAAAAAGACAAATTAATAAATAATAAAAATCTTTGTGAACAAAAAACATATCGGTGAAATTTTTGCTGGAAACTATTTGTGGCTATAGTAACATAATTCTGAGGTTAAATATTTTTTATGTCTATATATTAGTATATTTTATTCCCCTTGCACACATTCGGTTTCAAAACATAAAAAAATTCGTTTTTGTGAAATTGGGAGCATAAAAAAATCGAACTCAAAACGAATCCGAATAAAATGTTCGGCTTTGTTTTTCGGAGCACGACCAGTAGTGTTTTTCTATGCATAGCTTTCTTAAGTTAAAACAAAAATCCAAAATTTTTAAAGAAATTTTTATATTTTTATAATTTTTCATTATATTGGATTTAGCGCTTATATGACCTACTATTAAACGCAAGCATTTATAAAAGACATTTTATTTTTCTCTTGCTATTTTTTCTCTGAGTGTATATTTAGTCCATCTCTCTCTCTCTCTTTTTATTTGCCTCTCAATGTTTGATCTGCGCCATTTTGGTCTATTGAATGGCTTCTGTTTATTGGTTTATTGTCTGCACAATATTTGTGTGCATGTTTATGAGTTAGTGTCAAAGGGCACTTGTTATTGTGCTTTCCATTCGATGCAATTTAACCTAATCGTTGCAATTTTGGGATATGACCAGATAATGTATCTGCAGTCTTTCCCTTTCCATCTGTTTCACTTCCAGTTGCCACTGCAGTTGGCATATTGCAAAGCAATTTACGCTTTTTATACGCACACAAACAAACGCTTCGATTTACTTGCAAATGAGAGATACTATATGCACTTGATGGTGTGTGTGTGTGTATCCGTGTGCGTATCTGTGTGCAGCAGTGCAAATGTATTCAGCACATGTCTGACATTGCAGTGAAACGAATTGCAATTGAATGAAACGCGTGGGAGCTGGTTATGTTTGGGATTGAGATTGCCAATTGGTAGGAGACTTCAATTGGCTTGGGGGCTCTAGACGGATTGGCTTTTGCGCTAAGCACTTTCTGTATAGTAGCTAAAGCTTCAAATATAAACTGGGTTAAGTCAGGGGAAATGTTTTCAAAAATGTTTTTTCTTAATTTTGAATATTTTCGTTTGGTGTGCAATGGCAATGAAAATTGTAAGATAAATATCTACGTAATGTAAGCCAAGACATTTAAAATGCTTAAAAAATTAAATTGGTTTTAGTGAATTTAAACAAAGTATAAGAAAAATGTGTGAACGCATAAAAAACTAGTGTGAAATTTAAAAATATAATTTAATTGAAATTGTAAATGTTTACTTTATTTTTAGAGAATAATTTATAAAAACTATTAAAATGAAATATGAAGTTATTTTGAGTGACTTTGAAATATTTCCATTCAGTTCCGTAAAACTATTCGGCTAACAATTTAAACTCATTCAGAATTTATTTAATTTTTAAAAATCAAAAAATGTTTTTGCTCGGTATTTTCAGTCTGTTCTGTGAATTTGTACAAATTATCCAAAAATTTCCTTTAAATTTGCCTTTTATATTGACTAGAATAGTTTACAAAAATTCTTGTGAAATTAAACAAAATTGTATTTTGACTAGCTAGCAGGGCTTGATTTTTAATTAAATTAAAAAATAAATATATAATTATTTAAAAATCAAGTTTTGATTTTATACCAAGAAGTACCTTACAATCTTTATTAAAGCTGAACTGAATTGCAGCTCTGGAAAGTTTTATTTTGTATATATTATAAATAGCTACCTAATGGCTTGATAACTTAATATATATACTTTAAGATTAATTTTTGATAAGAAATCAGAGTAACTTAAAAAAATTTTAAGATTCATGGACTTTTTATACCCTGAACCGTATGGTACAAAGGGTATATTAAGTTTGTGCAAGCCGAAAATGTATGTAACATATAGAAGGAGTCGTCGCATATACCCCAAAGTTACCTAAAATATGATCAGGGTGACTAGAGAAGTCGATATACCCATGTTCGTCTGTCCGTCCGTACGTTTGTCCGTTTGAACGCTTAGATCTCAGAGATGGTAAAAACTAGAGTAACCAAACTTTCACATTAACTCCCATATTATTCCATAGGAGACAAGTTTATTTTATTTTTTGATATCGGGGTTAAATTATATAGCTATAGTGTTTGAGACGACCTCGACAAAAAAAAAGTTTTAGATGAATAATTCGTTTGTTTATGAAGATATCGTAACCAAATTTGGCATTCGAAAGTTAATTATAGTTCCCAAGCACTGTACCAACCTTTGATCAAAATAGGTTGACTATATTATATAGCTCCCATAGGACCGATCGGCCAATTGAACTTTTTTATACAAAATTCGATTTAAATAATTTTTAATAAATATATCGTAACCAGATTTGGCATTGCGAAGGATTTTAAAGTACTTAAGCAATGTACCAAAGTTAAACAAAATCGGTTTACTATATCATATAGCTCCCATAGGGCCGATCTTCCAAAAAATCGACTTTTTAACAAAATTTGTTGTGTTTCGTTTGTTTGTTGAGATATTGGGACCAAATTTGATATTCGTGAGTTTTTTATAGTTCCTAAGCACTGTACTAAATTTAATTCAAATCGGTTGACTATATCATATAGCTCCCATAGGGCCGATCTTCCGAAAAATCGATTTGTGAACAAAATTTGTTGTGTTTCGTTTGTTTGTTAAGATATTGGGACCAACTTTGGTATTCGAAAGTTGTTTATAGTTCCTGAGAACTGTACGAAATTTAATCGAAATCGGTAAACTATATCATATAGCTCCATAGGACCAATCGCTCCAAAAAACTTTTTTTATACAAAATTCGTTGTGCTTCGTCTGTTTGTAAAGATATTTGAACTAAATTCGGCATTCTGATCTTTTTTAAAGTTTCAAACCACTGTGTCAAATTTGATCGAAATCGGTTGACTATATTATATAGCTCCCATTGGAACAATCGGACAAAAACAAATTTTTACTTAAAAATTCTTCTGTTTTTGGTTTTTATGAAGGAACCGAATTTTATTGTTAGCTAGTGGTACAGGGCATCCTAAAGTCGTACGCGCCCGACTTTACGTACGCCATTTTTTTTTAAAAAGTCACAATAATTTGAAAAAAGTTTTAAGATTCATGGACTTTTTTCAGGTAAATTTGAAAATATGTTTGGTTTTTTGCTTTCAAATTTTATTCTGTAAAGGAAGTTAAATATTTGAAACCAAGCGCATTAAAATAAATCAAAATGTACATAAAATTGTTTAAAAAATTAAAATAACAAATGTTTTTAATTAAGCTATAAAACAAACAAATTTAATTTTCTTTGAAAAATATTTGATGTAATCTTAAAAAAAGAAAGAAATAATAATTGCATAGGTTTTGACGACAACTTATATTTAAATGGATAATATTTTAAATTGAATTTTAAATATTCATTAAACGTAGCAATATATATACATTTTATTAAAAATATGTACATATATATTATAAAACTAAGAAAAATAAAAGAAAATTCGTTAAAAAAAAAATATGTTAGCTCTTTGTAAAATCGAAATAATTAATTATAATGTTGCTCGATTTACATTGCCGAACAATTTACAATACATCTAATGAACTTTTAAAAATATAATACATTGAATGTAAATTAGCTAAATTAAATAATTCAATAAATGGAAAATATGTATCATTAAAACGCCATAAGACAGGTATTAATTATTTTTCCAATAAAATGGGAGCATCTTACAGCCAGCCACCCAGTATGCAAATTTTCTCACACTTTATAGAGTCCATATGTACTTTGTTGTTGTTTTTCGTTGTTGTAAATATTGTAAAACGCAAAAGTCAAATTCCAGTAAAATTAACACTCGCCCACCAGCAAATAGGCGTATATATATATACTGTATATGTTTTTATTTATACATTATATATAGTTTTTGTGTTTTTGCATATAACAAAAGAAAAACTACCTAGTTATGAAGTTTGGAAATCGATTTCAAGATTTCAAGAAATCTTAAAGCGCTAAATACAAGTCCAATTTGCGCATGTAACAAGTTGTTGTTAATTAAAGAACAAACATGGCCAAAAGCAAAGATTAGAAAAAGGCAGACAACCAACCAAATATGGCCAAAGGCACAAAATGGAGTTTGCCGTCGCAGACGAACGGAAATTAACACAAATTGCACAAAAAAAACTTTTTTGATAATTAATAAATACATATTTAGAAAGTTTGAGCGGCTTAAAAAAAATATGAAAAGAAAACAAATTGCAAGCAAACTTTTTGGCAAAAGTTCAATTAACACATTTACAGCAAGATGTTGTTATCATTATGCCCCTTAGAGCAGGGGCTTAGATAGGGCTTTTGAGAAGGGGCCGGAGTATATGAGAACGAGAAGAGGAATTATTCGCTAAAGCTCATTCAACTGTATATTACGGTAGTTTTTTAGAATTCTAAAATGTATAACTATATAATTAAATTTAAAGACAGGGTATCAAACCCTGTACGTAAAAGTACAAAGGGTATACTAGATTTGTGCAATGTATGTAACGGACAGAAGGAGGCGCGGCAGACCGTAAGTCCCTTATACCAAAATGCGTATCATAACCTCGGGTAGCGATTGAGCCATGTCCGTCCGTCCATCCGTCCGTCCGAATGAACGCCTAGATCTCGGATACTAGAAGAGTTAGAAACATCAAATTTTACCAGCTGGTGCGCATATTTCCTCAGAAAATTAAGTTTGTTGAATCATGTCAAGTAGATTTCGCAGTTTTTGGCAACACTTATGAATATTTTCATCTATTTGCATCATTTAACAGAGTGATGCCTTATGGTTTCACGGATTTATGTATCAAAAATGAACAAAATCGGACAAATACAGTGAAAGCTATAGTCAAAAATATACAAACTGCGTCAATATTTGACGCTACCTAATTATAGTTACAAGTGACCTAGAATCACAATTTTTGGTAAGCTGATTCAATTGGCTCCAATGAATAAATCCACATCCACAATTTTATCGATGTGGACCCGCCACTCCCCGCACGCGATTTGCCGTGTTTTCTCCCACACCCTTCAACATATCAACCTGAAACGAGCCCCATGTACTTTAAATAGCTTCTTTGACGAATCTTCGAGGTTCATCACATTCGGTAAAAATGTACGGAACTTAAATATCGAATTTCACCAAAAAAAAAATTAATTCCAATTGGAAAGTTCTTAGTAGAAATATGCAGAAAACATTTTTTTGAGAGAAAAGGTACTGGGTATTCCACTGTCGGGCACTGCCTAGTTAAACATTTTTTTAAATACATACATTTAGTTTTCTAAAACAAACTGCTGATCTATAACACTAGTCGACGATGAAAAATCTCAAGAGATGAGACTTATATTTTATGTTAGGGCAATGTTTCAGCATTCAAAATCCGTATTACCCATGGGCCAATACGTATTTCAGAATTTCAATTGAAGTTCTTCTTTTCTATTTTTGGTGTGGGCGTTCCATTTAAGTTTAGTATTTAGGATTATACATACGTACTTAGCGTTTAGCGTTGTTGTGGTACGGGATTTGTACGCTATTTATACATAATTGAAGATATCGGATTTTATTGTATAAGAAGTCTATATGGACCAATTTAGTTGTTTAGATAGAAGCTTTTCCATTAGCTTTGATATTATGGGCAAGAGATATATATGCCGATATGATGTAACATCATTAGCTGGCTTCCTAATAATCTATATTACACTAGTCGACAAATTTCACACTTTTTTTTTCTCCAGAGATGAGACTTATATTTTATGTTAGGGCAATGTTTCAGCATTCAAAATCCGTATTTTTTATTATCCAGTTATAGCTTGTTTTTTTTCTAGGTCTATTTTAGTGAAAAAGGACCTTTTTCAAAAAACGATTTCACATATGATGTCATAAAATCTGTACTAACTCGAATTTTTTCAAAACATTTCCTTAATAGCAGAATAGAATACCTTTCCATAATGTCCCCAATCATAAAAATCGGTAGTCTAAAGAAAAAACTACAGTCGAAAATGTGTGCCCGAAAGGCCAAAAAACACAACATTTTGGTGACTTTTTCTACAAATATCACTATTTTTTCAGAAAAAAGTCTGTGACACCTAAAAAGTTAGCTATTTTAAGTTATTGGTTATGACATGTAGATGCGATTTCTGTATAATTATGTGTTTTTGTGATAAAAGATGATTGATTTATTAATTTTTAGTAAAAATTGGCAAGAAAACAATTTTTATTCAAAATTCGTTCTGTTTCATTTGTTTGCAGAGATTTTGGGACCAAATTTAGCATTCAGTAGTTTTTTAAAGTATCTAAGCACCATTCCAAATTTGATCGGAATCGGTTGTCTCTATCATATAGATCTCATAGGATCAATCGTTCAAAAAAACGTATAAGACTCATCTCTGGAGAAAAAAAAGTGTGAAATTTGTCGACTAGTGTAATCGAAAGACTATTAAATTTAGATAATATCTGTGATAAATCAGCCAAAAATAGGTGGTCAGACTTAACCCACCATTTTTGCAAAATTACTATTAAAAATCGTTTAAACAAAATGCTCTTCGATTTGTAATACAAATACAAAAACCCAAATTGAATGGGTTTTTTCTCACCATTGTTTTATCTTCTCAAGAACTTGACCATTGCAGTTTTAGTAACTAACATTTGTTTTTGGCCTTTAAAAAAATAAATGTCAGCGACTTTATCTAAATCATTAAAAATGTAATAGACAAATTGTATATAAACTAAGTTTGTGCAAGCCAAAACATTAAGAATTAGACGTCGGAGACTCCAAAAAGTTGTTTAAAGTATGATCAGGGTGACAAAAAGAAAAGTCTGCATAGACAAATCCAGCGCTAAATAAAACAAATTTCTAGCGGCGCGCAGAATTCAATTTTCACTAAATTTTTGTATTTTTTAAGTTTACATAATTTTTTATATGTACATATATAAAAGAAGTGTATGTATTAGTTTGGTTGATGCTTACAATTTACAGTTGCTGGAACTAGGCTGTTGATGTATGCGAAAAATGCAAAATTTTGGTTATTGACGCTTAAAATTCATAACTCATTAAAGCATTAACTGAGTTAAGTTGCTATTTTTTCAAATTTGTTCAACAAAATATTTTATTGTATGCATCATCAGCTAATTAAATATATATATATTTTTTTTGTGTCAATTTTTTTTTATATACATATGGAAAATTTGAAAATTCTCGTCGCAAGAGACGAAAATCAGCGTCAAGTAATTTATGGATGATCAAGTTTGTGAAATACCAAAAATGGAGATTAATGCCGCATTGCGTGAAAATACTATAGTTTACGGTTCTAAATTTTTTTTGTAGTTGCTTATTGTTGTTGGCATTGATATTGTGTGTGTAAAGTTCCTTTAATTTTGCATTGTCTTGATTTGACGGCTGGGTTTGGTATTTTTGTTTTAATTGGTTAGTTCTTGCGAGTCGTTTATATCAACTGCTTGAGATTTATTGAACAAGGTTGCGTCTCATACTCGATCGAACTCAAAATTGTTGCAGCTGTGTATTAAAGACTAAAACGACACAAAATATCGCGAGACATAAGTGCTCCTTTAAAAGGACGAACTGAAGAACGGTTGAACATTAATCTAAGTAGGCCTGAGTTAATCTTATCTGTATCTGTTTTCGCAATTGATTTCATAGCGTTCATTATTTGTGGCTAGCACGTCTGACACATATGAAGCGCCATATTAAGGTTCAAATATTACAAGTTGATTGGGGAGACATGTAATATGAGCCTGTTGTATCTCAACAGAATTGCCCTTGATAACAAAATTATTATGCTCTTCGTACTGCCAATGCGGTAAAGTATTTCCTGTGTCATGATATACGTTGAAAAATCATCTTCCTTTCGAAAGAAAATCATGGGTTTAAAAACGGTCTCCTGGTCTCCCATTTAAAAAAAATTTTTGTACAAAATACAAGAATACCCTAAATGAAATTTTGTTTCGTCAAACGTCACAACAGAGTTGTCACACACCAAAAAAATAATAATAGCAAGTTGTAGAACCAAAATAGGCAAAATAGAGTGGCTACTTGGTAGAAATAAAGAAAGAAAGCTATCCCTAGAAAATAAAAGTATTCTCTATAAGAGCTTAATAATGCCAACTTGGTATTATGGCATCCAAGTCAAATATTAAAAAAATTCAAACTTTACAAAACAAAACCTTACTCAAAATTGCTGAAGCTCCTTGGTATATCGGAAATCGCAACCTTCATAAGGATCTAGGCATTCCGTATGTGGGTTATGTCTTAAATAAACTTAGTGACCGGTATGCTGATCGCTTAAGGAACCATCCAAATTCTTTTGCATGTGCCCTGGCCGGTCATAGACCAAGAAGTCGCCTGAAACGACTTCACCCAAATGACCTCAGCAGGCGTGTCTTATCATAACTACTTGATTTTTGAAAATATTGTCTATATAGAGAAATCTAAGCCATACCAAGCAATATGTTATATTAAGTGTGTAGTGATTAACTTTTTTTATAAATGTTGGATCATAACCTTAAGAATTATGGGTTGATTGCCAATAAAATAAATATTCGAGAACAAAAAAAAAATATACCAATTGGAAAGTTCTTCTTCTTTTTCGAAAAAGTACAGGGTGTTCCACTGTCGGGCACCGACTCGACTGTACCACATTTTTTGTTCAACATTTGTATATTGGTATTACCCAGAAATAGTGAATGCGCTTTTTATTTTGTAGTAAAAAAGTCTGCAATAACTCCTATAAAATTCAATTCTCGGTGCCACAGGCGCGTTTCAAGATGGTTTTAAAATCTATAACAAAATTGCTTGAGTTTTGATTAAATTTACCTATAAAATCTATTTTATTCAAAGAAACTGTTACTTAGTTTAACAAGTTATGATTATATATCAATAACTTGACAAATCTATTATTTTAATTTACGATTTCAATTTTTACAAATTCTTTATTAAAATCTGTGGTAAACATATCATTCTGTGTTGACGTGCAGAACCATCTCGAGAAGTTGCACATTTTTACAACAGCTTAAACAATCGGAAATATCCAAAAATTAAACCTTTGGATTTTACTAGTGGTTTCAAGCCGTATGCAAAATCTCTAAACATTTTGTGGCGACCTAGATAACTACTAAATAATAAAATACTAGGAGTGGATGCTTAGATTTTTAAAATATAAGTATGATTGTTTTTATGGATGACTTATTTTTAGTTTTAAGCGTTTACTCAGTAGTAAAATCGATAACTGAATGTATAAGTAGAGTTTTATTTAACAAGACAAGATATTGGAATTTTTTTTGAACTGAAAGATAAGTTCACAAATCAAAAAAAACTTTTTGCAATAAACCGATTTTATGATTTTTTATCTTGAGATATGGTAGGTTACTATATTATATTCTGTTTTTAGCGCCAGCTTTAAATTAAGAATAATAACCTCAATTAGCCATCGGCACGGAGCCCATTCGCCAAATTTTATTTAAAAATAAATTAGACCGATTTCGATGCGTCCATTTGAATCATAATCTATTCCAAAAAAAAAAAAATAATTATTATACCTTGAAATTAAAGCCAGAATCACTGTGATAACTCTAACCATTGCAACTTTGCAACTTCTTAACTCAACAGCAATCGTGAGTACCTTAAATATTTTTTGATTTTTATATATTATTTCCTATAAAGTAGACTTTTTGTATTCACGACAACGGCCCGTTTGATAATTGGTCTATCCTAATACTAAGCTATAAAAAAACATGTATTTGTATGTACATACCATCAAAGTTTTCATATGTAGCAAACTTAACCCCGAATTCACCCACCCCCATATCTACGCCACTGCTGCTTTTTGTTGTTGATATTTGTAATTCATATATTTGCTTTAACAGCTACTATGTGCCTTTATATTATATATCTACTATGTGCTTCTATTTATTTATATATTTCTCATATTTTTGTTATTATTTACTGCTGGCTTTCTAATTACGCCCGACGCTTGGTACGTCTGACTCTATTGTCTGACTGATTTGCAATGTATCAATCAACACATCAGTCATTGCTGATTGACAAACAGCAAAAACAAAAAACGAGAAAAAACAAAACCCTAAGTAAATAAAATGGCGCAATCATGGCGAAAATGGCGTAAATGGCACTAACGTTGGTTGGAAGTCGACGTTGGATGCTCGGAGCGCATTGAGGCATAAAAAGCAAATGTCATTTCGTCACCAGACAAGGTCCACAAATATTATGACTGCTTTAATTTACCGCTAACAAACGTATGGCAACCACAATAAACTGTTACAGAACGAGGGCAGACTGGTGAATAATTGGCGTGGAAAAGAATGTGGAACTTTTTTGATAAAAAATTATATTAATAATTTTATTTTGCTTTTAATGAAATAAATATAATATATAAGTCTTTCAATTTTTGTATACTCATGAAATGTATTTTTTAATTTTTAATCTGATAAAAATAATAAAATTCCTAAGTTAAATAAAACTTAAAGAGAATTACGGACTTAGAAGCTATATTGTTTTCTGTCCTCTTTGGTATTTTATATGTAGATTTATATTTTTGCCAATGTCCATTGCATAGTGATAAAAATTATATTGTAAAAAAAGAAATTGAGTGCCATAGACAATAATTTCTTTTCCATTTTTTTACAATGTCGATTCTTGGTTCCACATACATAATTTGGAACAGTTTTTAAATCTCTGACAAAATTGCTAGAGATATGTTTAAGTTTATCAATAAAACTTATTTTATTCAAAGAAGCTTTTACGTATTTGGAAAGATTAGTTAATTTCTGATTTATCAGTATCTTTATTTTTTCATAAATCTAATGTTTTAATTCAAGGTTTTAATTTTTTCAATATCTATTCTAAAAGCTTTTGTAAATATGTCATTCTGCTTCAACCTGCAAAATCTTTCAAGTTGTCACGGAATTGTGGAATTGTGGAATTTTTTAAATGCAATCAAACGAATTTTGCCATTCACAAAGCTGATGACTGCACTTGACCCATAGGGTTGTCATATAGGCTCATTTATTGGGCGGGAGTATTGTCCTAATTACATTCATATTGATTTTTTAGAAGTAGAAAGTAAAATGTTGCAAAACATGCTGAAAATTATCGCTTTATGTAATAAGAAATTAACTTTCTGGGACCATTTTAAAAAAAAACATTTACTGTAGCGAACAAAGAAATCCGGACACCTGATTTGCACTTGAACGTTGAAGCGTCGTGAGAGCCACATAAATGTTTCGATCGACTTAAAACTTTTTAGTTATAATCGTGAGTTATTTAACTTTAAATTAGTGATAAGTTTTTTGATCTCAAAGTTTTCTGGGAAGTGAAAAAAAATGTAATAGTGAGCAATGTCTGAAATGACTAATTTGCATAAAGGAGCCATATTGGTTCTGAGTTTAGAAAAATTGAGCCTCCGTGGTATAAATGCTTAAGTTGAAATCAGCAAATCATCAATAGGTTAATTACTTAACAATTATGGCAAAGCGTTTAAGCAGGGAAAATCGGTTTAAAATCGGTCCAAGCCGCTGAAGACATAAGGAGCGAATTTGTCCAGTCTGGAGGAGTCAAAATTAGCACAAAGACTCTGCGAAGACGCCTCGTGAAGGAAGGACCTAATGCTCGCCTGCCACCAAAAAAACCGGTCTTTAGCTTAAAAATGCGTCAAAAATGGCACAAAACAAGGGGGTCCCGTATGGTCTGGAGATGCTTTTCTTACTATGGAGTTGGTGATTTGGACCTTATTGATAGAACAGTAAACGCAGAAAAGTATCAACGAATTTTGGACAAACATCTCATGAGGAGCACCTTTCGTATTCCGATGATTAAATTTTTCAGGACGATTCTACTCCTTGCCATCGTGCAAAATCGGTGATTCATATAACTAAGTATCCGGATTTCTTTGTCCGCTACTGTATTTTAATAAGTGTCTAAATGTTTTAAAATAATTGTAGGAAAGTGGCAACCCTTTGCTGCCATTCTAGCGAAAGCTTCCACATTTTCAATTATTTGTCGATTTTTTTGTAGATTTCTGTGGCACTCCCGTATGTTTTTCATCTCTATCTTTGGAGAATTTGTTCCTTATGTACGAAATTTTTTCTTTCAAAATATTACAAAATTTTGCATATTCTGTTAAATTTTTTGGATTTTATTTATTTATGAGTATTAAACCTTTTTAAAATTATTATTAAAAATAAATAGAACAAATTAAATTAAATTTACAAAATTATGAACAACCAAATTATTTAGTTTAAAAAAAAATTTTAATTAAAACCTAAAAAATGCTTCAAGAAAAACAACAAAAGGTAGGTACAACTACAAAATTGTATCTTAGATCCCTCACGTAACTACAGCATCCACAATTTGAACCATTTCGTCTCTAGAAGTACTCTACTTGGCTTGTTACTAGTGTTGGGTCGTTCATGAACAAACGAACAAAAAGAACTATTCACTTAAAAGAACGAACTGAATAAGTTCAACTAAATCGCTGGTTTTCTTTTTTTTTGTTCTTCTAATATTTTTAAACTGTTGGTCGTTCTTATACCATTCTTTACTGTTCTTAGTTGTCGTTACTTTACTTCTGTTTTAGTATGCGGCAAAAAAAAGAACAAGTGAACGAAAAGAACAACTTCGTTCACTGAAAAAAAAGAACGATTGAGCTTGTTCAGTGAAATGAACTAGATTTACCCAACTCTACTTGATACTAGCATGGTATTCTACCTTTGCCCGATAACTTTCAAACTGCCCTCGTATATGTATGCGTCCTGCCTCTTTGTGTTTGTGTTTGTACAAATTTGATTAAAACTAATGACATTTGCCATAAAGTTTGCCCATCTGCTGCTGGCACACATATTTTTCGCTGGTCATGCAAACACTGCGTATACGTAATGAAATTTGCCCTCACTTTACTCTGCGTGTATGCATGTGTGTAACTCAATTAAAAGTCAGGACCTACACTTTTTACAGGGTTGCCACCCACACCAGGACCACAGGGCCACGTTTGCATGCACTTCCAAATTGTTGCCTGATCGAATTTTGTTGGCGAGTAAATTTAATGCGCTCATTAGATGCCACAAAGCCTTGGCCAACTCAAAGGCACCTTAGTCCATGGACCGTCATTAAATTAAGCTGGCCAAAGCTTAGCACCTGCGTGTGTTTTTTTGTTTTTTTGGTGCTGGCCCCTAAATGAGAGCTTAGCAGCTTCAGAATGAAAAAATGTGTTAAAATTAAGCCAGTCGATGGTGATGGGATGGCGTCGGTCGAGCAGACAGTGTTGAAAAGACCCGGCAGGGGCAAGGTAATGACCGTTGAAAATTCGCGCTGTACATTTTGTTGACCTGTAGCAAGAAGAAGCAGCACTTTGCTGGCTGCAACAACAATAAAGGTGAAAGAGAGTGGCAACAAGAAAAACGGCAAAAGTTTTGCGGCCCTTTGGACAATGCTCTGAGTAGCTGCATATAAACGTCTTTATAAGGAATGTGAACAGTTTAAAGTACATATAAACGTAAAATTTACATAGTATACTATGTATAGGTATATGTAAATTTCTACTTTTTACATAGTACAGAAACTAAGTGCATAGTAGCTTAAGTTTTCTAAGTAGTTTGTAACATGCTTTTACGAGTAATAATTATAAATAAATATGCGAACATACTTCTGAGCTGGAGTCTTTTATACAAAACAGAATTAACTTCATCATCCCAGACTTGCTTAACTATATATAATAATAATTAAGTGAGTAGTAGAAAAAAGTCAAGATTCAATACAAAAAAATTGTGTTGTTGTTATGGGAACTTCTTCAGAAATAAAATTCTTTAAGTAAATATAAATAGTGTAAGTTCCATTCAATGTTTAAGAACAACAATGTATTCCATAAAAATTATACACAAAATATTCTTTAAAAAAGTATAACAACCTAAACCTGTTTTTTCACGGTTCAAAAAAATAAATTTTTTTACACAAAAAATGGTATGTAATTAAAATTTATGGAAAAATGTTTTTTTTTAATCCAATGTTGTTTTTTTATTTTAGTAACAGTTAAATTAATATTTCATGTCTATTTTACATGATTTTTTAAACTGTTTTTTTTGGTTTTTATGAAAAAAAGCTATATAAAAAAATAAGTAAGATACATTTAGGATTTTATGAAAAAAATATATTTTTTAAACTTATTGCATAAAAATAAGATCTATATAAAGAAAAATATGCACTAAGAGTCCTAAGGCTCATCAAGGAGTGGATGAAATAAAAGAGAAATAATTATAAAAAAATTAACTACAAATTGAAAATTAAAAAAGAATTATAATCATAAAGAATATAAAAATATGAATTTCCCTAGACCTAGCTTAAAAAAAATGGGTGCTTATGCCATTTTTCATATTTAATGATTGAGGTTATGTGAAACTGGATTGATAGAAAGTGATATTTTTGAAAAAAATCATTCATATTATTATAATTATGATTTCCTGAAATGAATTATTTTATTCTTTCTCTTAAAGGGCACACCTAGTGTGACAAACTAAAAAAAAGGACATTTTTGGGAATTAAAAAAAAAAAAAACTAGTGAATCCATCTATTTAAAATTTTGAAGGTATATTTATACATGTTTTGTGAATACACAGTACAATTTTTGAAATAAAATATTAAATATTTTTGAAATGACACGCGATCTCAGGTATATCCCGTAGCCAATGCAACTATCTAACTGCCGAGCGGCTACTCTTTTAAATGGCTGTAACTCAAAAACTATTTAAGATATCGATTTAAAATTTTAGTATGTTATTTTTAAAGGTATATCCTATCGAAATATGGGAAAAAAAAATCGATTTTTTGAAAATTTCACACTAGGTGTGCCCCTTAAGGCACTCAAGGCCCACTCTAATATAAAAATGTTATTTGCCTTCGACAAAGTTTTGAAAAAATGTGTTTTAAAACTTTTAATGCTATGATTCAGAATCTAAACTTAAATAAATTCCCAAGAGAGAAATTTTAATAAGCTAATAATTTTATTGTTGTTGGGTGTTAATCTTGAGATTCTGTTATATTTACATAGGCAAGATTATATTCATCGGTATTTAAAAAAACTTTAATTTCTTTAAGTGTATAATTTTATACAAGTTTCTAAAAGTCTTAAAGCATCAAACTTCTGACCACAAATTAAAGTTTTCGATTATTATTATTATTGGGATAAATGTACTGCGACCCAGGTGGATCTATTGTACCCCCTTCATGGCTTAGAGCTCTCCCAAAAGTCCTTAGGCCTGCATGTATTGCAGTACATTCACATAAAAGTAATAAAGTTTTCGATACTTTGAAGTATTATTAAAACTGAAACTTATATTTGTGTAAAATATAAAAAAGAAAAATATGCAATCCCAAACTGCTTAACCAAATTCTTAAAAATTTGGAACTATGAATATTTATATAAGAGGTATTCACGTTTTGTGTTGAGTTGAGGGGTTGAGGAAAAAGTCAACAGGCCAAAGCGTGAATCCCTCCTGTTGAGTTGAGGAGTTAAGTTTTCTTCTTCATTCCACAGATTCATTACATTTGTAAATTGGTACGAATTGAATTAAAATTCAACAACATGAATTAAAAATGCCGAGTCAAAGCATAAAATCTATTGCAATTAAACCTGTAGCTAAAGTAGCTGTGTATTGCTTCGATTTTTATTATATAATTGTTGAACCACCAAATTTAAGTTTGTTCTTCCTCTTTCCCGTGTTTGTTTACGATTGTAAATTGGTAAATTAAAATTCAAAAACTTGAATTAAAAATGCCTAGACAGAAAATGAAATCTATTTTAATTGAAGCTGTAGCAAAAATGAAATTGGATAAAATCTATTTTATTGAAGGTTTGTCTCCTAAAATAATTTCATCGTAAAAAAGGCAATTTTATTCAGGCCAACCATTTCCACAATCAGAAGACAATTGATTGGCGCCAGAACGTGGTCAGTTCCTAGGACGAAAACCGATGTGCTTAAATGCTGAAATCCACAACAGTTCCAGCATATATTAAGGTTAGTACAGCCCCAGCACTTTTAAATTCGCAACAATTTTTAATCTTTTGCGATAACTCCAAAAATTAGTTATTATGTATGTTCTCTTAATTTTGTACAAAAAGGCACAACCTTTTTTTACTTGCGTTAATTTAATTTAATTATTTTAAATTTGGCGCTCTTATTTTTTTTAGCGAGTATAAGGCAACTCGTTGCTTTTCATGTAACGAAATGGCTAAAAAGTTACAAATTTTGGAGAGCTGAAAAGGCCATCGAATCACCATATTATGCAACATTTTCTAAACAACTCAATAGCAAAAAGTAAACATAGGTCGGGGTTGAGGAAAAGTTGAGCTGAGAGTTAAAACACAGGGTTGCATTTCCCCATACATTTTCTTTTTGTTAAAGTCCTCACTCCTTAACTCAACACGAAGCGTGAATACCTCTATAATAAAAACTCCATTATGTCTGTCTCAAATGGATGATAAGTCAATACTCCAAAAACTTCCCAAAATTATAACAAATAATTTTGAAACGGATCTAAAAATCTTTATTTTTTTTTAAATTTTTATTAATTCCAAGTTTTGGTTATATGAAGTCACCAAACCAGCCTTGGCTGCTAGGAACTTTGGGACTTAACTTGTCTTAGAGACAGATTTGGCTTGATTCAATTTTCTTCTGCTTCTTCTCGCTCTCATAGTTAAATATCAAAGTATACTTTCAAGGGTTTTCTGGCAAATCTTATACATATATGTAATACCTACTATATATTGGTATATAAATTAAATCTATCAACTCGAGCCAAATGTGGTGATGTTAAACGGATCTCAGTTTCGGTTCTAGGAAAGCGCAACTAAACATTGCCTTGACGCTGTTAGCTACGTATCGAAAATTCTAGTAGAGCTGAGTTATTTACCATAATTTTTCCTAAAACAAAGACTTTTATAATTTTTCCATCGAATTAATAATACCAGAAAAACTGAACAGAAAACTTGTAGCAGTATACATAGTTTCAAACTTTAAAAAATTGTCGGAATTCCTTACAAAAACGAATACAAAAGTTACGCTCTTTAGAGGCAAGTAACAATTAATTAAATTCATTTTAATTTCACTGTTTTAGATGACCTAAACTGTAAGCAAAATAAATTGGAAGTTTGCTATTTAAATACAAACAACAAATAAATACATTTAAATTAAATTCAAAAATTAATTAATGAAAAAAAAAAATACTTAAAAGTAGATAAATAGGTAAGTTAAGGCAGCAGTTGGGACTCTCTGAGCGTCTTAACTCACTTATGATAGGCCAAGAACAGGTCCTTTGTGGTACCGAGTAATTGGTAAGAATGTAGAATAGACAGGAAAAATAAGGAAAATGGGCAAAGTGGAAAGAGCAGGACCCTGTTTAACGTGGGATTCGAAGCCATAACCTCTTAAATGATAAAAAAAACATAAGCAGCAAAAAAAAAAATTTTAAATGTAAGAATTAAAAAAAAACAATCGAAATTCTTAAAAAACTAATTTAAAATTTTAGCTTTTTAAATGGAAGTAATAAATAAATAATTTTAATTCAATTTTTAATGCACCA
Source organism: Chymomyza amoena (assembly GCA_037043745.1). Classification (NCBI taxonomy): domain Eukaryota; kingdom Metazoa; phylum Arthropoda; class Insecta; order Diptera; family Drosophilidae; genus Chymomyza; species Chymomyza amoena. The sequence continues at coordinate 32,612 of JBAMAX010001557.1, forward strand.
TTCCAAGCTAAAAAAATCGACAAATTTAAAAAAAAAGAAATAAGTTCAATAATTTTTAAAATTTTTAACGCATTTTTCCAAACTTCAAAGCCAACCCTCGTGATTTTATAAAAATCAATACAAGGTTTCAGCTCTGTAAATGAATCTTACATTTAAATAATTTCAATTCAATTTTGCAATAAATTTAAATGCACATTTCCATCTTAAGAGCATTTAAGCTTCGGTTGCAACTAAATTGACCTTTTTTTTTGAGCTTTTCACTTTTTCTTTTCATATTGAACGGCGGAAAAGTGAAAGCAAAAGTGAAAGTGAAAATGCCAGGCGCTAAGCAGCTCAACTTATCTGAGAAAAACATTTGAATAAAATATAAGGCAAAGCGCGGCTGCCAAGTTTAATGTAATGTAAAAGTCTTGTCAGTCTGTATGTGTGTATATGCGTGTGTTATATGTGTGTTTGTGTGTGTGTGTGTGTGTTTGATGAAGGAGTGTGCTTGAAAGTAAATTGAAAATTTGCTGCTTTTCACTGCACAATCGTTGGCCGGAACAAATACAGTCCCACAAATATATTACAATTTTTTTAATGTGCCGCTCTGAGCTACTTATAAAAAACGAAAAAAAATAATGTATCCCAAAAATAAAAAAAATGGAGAAAAGAGGGCAAAAGCAGCTACGGAAACCAGGCAACATTTGTTGTAAAATTATGCGAATGAGCGACGTCAGCAGAGCATAATTTGAATTTAAGTAGCCCGACAAGTCAAACAACAAATAAACGAAAGTCATTTGATAAAAAAAAAGAAAATTTAAATGTAAAACAGTTTATGCTGAAGGGCCGCCTAGTGTTCGTTTTTATATTTTTGCAAAACGGTCACACTAAATTTATGCTCGCTTCACTCAGTACAGCCCCGTTTGTTAACTCGTAGAAGCTAATTTATACAACATATTTTTGGTTAAGGATTTAGGTTTTTGTATATGTTTCTGTTTTTTTTTTGAGCGGCATATGAGGTGCGTAGAAATTTATGTTACTGGTAAAGTGTACACGGTCTTTGTCCTACACTCAAGAAGGTGACTCAACGATATGCGTCAACTACTGGGAAATCAGTTTTATTGCCATCTCATACAAGATCCTGTCGAGCGTATTATGTGAAAGACTGAAGCCATATGCCAACACACTGATAGGACCTTATCAGTGCGGCTTCAGACCTGGTAAGTCCACTATAGACCAGATCTTGACTCTACGGCAAATCCTGGAAAAGACCCACTAAAAACAGATCGATACCCATCATCTCTTCATCGATTACAAAGCTGCATTCGTTAAGGGATCGCCTATACACCACCATGTATGAGTTCGGTATTCCTGCAAAGCTGATTCGTCTTTGCAGAATGACATTGAGCGGCACCATCAGCTCTGTCAAAGTAGGAACGGACCTCTCCGAACATTTCAATACTGTTTGAGGTTTCAGACAAGGCGACCCTCTATCATGCGACCTCTTCAATTTCGTGATGGAAGGGGTACTGTGGAAGGCCGGTGTACATCGGAATGGCACAAGAATGTCCAGCTTCTTGCATACTCTGATGATATCGATATCATCGGGCGTTGTAAGCGAGATGTTACTGCTGCATTTTCCGCAATCGAAAAGAAGTCAGCGAAAGTGGGTCTAGCGCTAAACGAGGGCAAGACGAAGTATATTGTCTGGGCTCCCATGTTGCAAGTACCGTGGCACCGCCACGAAGAACCCCATTTGCCAATGGATGTTACTATGGTCTTAGTAAGCAGATGTGTAGCAGAGACCTCTCTCGATCAACAAAAGTAACACTCTACAAGACACTCATCTTTCCCGTGCTCTTATACGGCGTAGAAGCATGGGTTGTGTCATGGACAGACAGATGCATCTGTCTTGGGGTGTTTGAGAGAAAAATTCTTCGTAAAATCTTCGGTCGCGTTCATTTTGAGGACAACTATCGCATCACGAACTGTACGAGCTCTACGATGACATAGATGTTGTCCAGCTCATCACAATACAAAGTCTGCTCGGGCTCGGGCAAGTCGTACGCATGGATAACGATGTTCCAGCGAAAAAGCTCTTTTAACTGCATTTAACCTTTGAAAAGTGGTTCACTCTTCTATAATTTTAAAATAGATGTTAGTAGCTTTCAAATAAGCTACTTTTCGAAGAATTCGAGCTGCCCATTGAACACCACAAGCTGAATCCATCATGAAGAGTACACGAAAAATTATGATTTTCCCAAATAAATACAGTATTTTTAGCGAAAGCCGACTCCGATGGAAAGATCAAGTGGGAGAAGAACCTATCCTCCCTTGGTATTTCTAATTGGAGAAGGCGCGCGCAAAGCAAAGGCACCTGGTAAGAGCTGTTGAGGTCGGCCGTAACCCGAGAACGACTTGTCATGGCCACACAATGAATGAATGAAAATGTACATGGTAAAGATTCACCATCGGGTTACCTACCCCTAAAATTAAGATATTTACAGATTTCTACAAAATTAATAAAAAAAAGATCATTTAAACTTTACATTAAATTGGCAAAACTTAATCACAATTCAAAATCTATTTTAAATTAAATTTTAAAAAAATCACAGTAAGGCAAATCCGACCTTTTAATGGTGGGCCAACAAGACGTCCAGCTCCAACCCGAAGCCATTTTTTTGACAGCAACTTAAATAATTCTGATTACTTTCTTATATATCCCATCCAATCATTCATTCCACTTTCATTTCGATTTATATTTAAATATAATAAATAATAAAAAACATTCAGTTGTCTTGAACAATAACACACTCTGTTGGTTTATAAAAGAAAAATCGTTATATTTACATCATATCAGTGACAAACCAAGGACAAAAAAATAGGCGGTCGGGCTTACCCTTTCATTTTTGAAAGTGTAAACAATTTTAATTTGTTGAAATAAATTTGGAAAATTTAAATTTTGGTATATCGAACGTTGATCCGAAATCAAACAAATTTTTTGCCAAAACCAACTACTAGGTCGGATTTGCCCCACGTTACTCTATTTAATAGTAACATCTACACGAAAGTGAGCTCGAATTTGTAAGGAAGCAAAGACGCTAGCAGACAAGGTTAATACCATTTGCACCTATATATTACTATGTATATGCTTTTATTTCGTATTGTATTTTATCATATTTATATGCACATATGTTGCGTAAATGTTTTTAGCAAAATTCCCTTTGTTCTTGCAGCAAAGCCTTTTTACATAGCACTTAAGAGCATATATAATTTATAAACTGCTTATCTATACTATAGCCAGCTTTGGCATAAGCTCAGTCACTTTTTTTCGATGTTTTTCCAGCTTACTCGCAGTCATCAATCAGCATCAAATCGCATCCGTCGCACTGCTTAGGAGTACTTTTTCTTGGGGATTAAAAAAGTGAAACAGCTGCTTTTGTCAGCAGAGCATCAAATTCATATTTGTCAATATTATTGGCTCAAATTTTTATACCCTGTACCGTATGGTACCAAGGGTATATTAAGTTTGTGCAAGCCGAAAATGTATGTAACAGCATAGAAGGAGACGTCGAGACACCCAAAGTTACCTAAAATATGATCAGGGTGAATAGAGAAGACGATATACCCATGTCCGTCTGCCCGTCTGTCCGTCCGTCCGTCTGTCCGCTTGAACGCCTAGATCTCAGAGATTGTAAGAGCTAGAGTTACAAAACTTTCACATTAGATCCCATATTATTCCATAGGAGACAAGTTTATTTTATTTTTTTGATATCGAGGTTAAATTATATAGCTCCCATAGGGGTGTTTGAGACGACCTCGACAAAAAAAGAAGTTTTAGATAAAATTTTCGTTTGTTTATGAAGATATCGTAACCAAATTTGGTATTCATAGGTCCGATCTTCCATGAAATCGATTTTTTAACAAAATTTGTTGTGTTTCGTTTGTTTGATAAGATATTGAGACCAAATTTGACATTCGTGAGTATTTCATAGTTCCTAAGCACTGTATTAAATTTAATCCAAATCGGTTGACTAGATCATATAGCTCCCATAGGACCAATCGGTCCAAAAACACGTTTTTTATACAAAATTCGATGTGTTTCGTTTGTTTGTAAAGATGTTTGAACTAAATTCGGCATTCAGATCTTTTTTAAGGTATTTAAGAACTGTGTCAAATTTTATTGAAATCGGTTGACAATATCATATAGCTCCCATAGGAACGATCGATAAAAACAAAATGTTTGCTTAAAAATTCTTCTGTTTTTGGTTTTTGTGAAGGAACCGGATTTTATTGCAAGCTAGTGGTACAGGGTATCCTAAAGTCGTCCGCGCCCGACTTTACGTACTCCATTTTTACTCTTATATTTCTGATGAAACATTACCATACCAAATTGTTATCGGAAATATTTTACACACAGGTTTGGCTTATTGTTAATACATTTTATACATAATGAAAAGTTAAAAACATTAAAAAGTGATGCATATTAAATAAAAATATTATTTTTTAAAAATGTTTGCAAAAATACATATTTAATTACTTTCTCGATGGGAGTCGTTGAGAAAGGGTTTTTTGTTAAAGCTTAATTAAAAACTCAATATACGACGACGAAAACGGAAACCACAATGTACAAAAAAACGGATGAAATGCGTTTATGCCGAGTTATTTCGAAAATTAACATTGAAAATTGTTATAAAAACAGTCTTATTTTTTAAATCATGTGACAACAATTATTTTTTTTTAAAGTCTGTGAATTGAAGCCATGAGAGTATGTCAATTTCTTTTTTCCTATCAACCACATAGGAGTGCTTAATTTTTTTATTTCTTTTTCTATATTACAACTTGTCCTAAGTTGCTGTCGAAAAAATTGTCGAACAGCTGCGAAATTCTTCATCCGGAGTTGGTAACAATATCTCAATATGGATGATTATTATAAGAGAATCTTGTAAGAAAACATATATTTCGAATCGGAGATCGTCTATGCAGCTTTTGAGTAGAATAAAGTTAAAGATACTGGTAATAATCGTCGTGTACCGAAAGATTTTAGACTTAAAACACTCAGACGTGGCAATTTTTGCTATTTTGAATACAATTTAACCGCCGCTTCTTAGGTCTAACAAATTAATATATAAAATTGTAAAAATCAGAAATAAAAGAGGACAAATAATTATACATATCTCGACATTAATATCTTTCTTGACAAACTTGGCGCGGGTATTGAGAACCCTCCCCCCCATTTTTCTTAAAATATTAAAAGAAATTTACAATATTCGCTTAAAAAGATACATGATGATATGCTAATGTCGACATAGTATAGAAATATAGAAGATAACTTCAAACGATATTATTTTTTAGAAAGTGGAGTTTAAAATTTTAAGAAAGGTTTCACAAATAGAAACTACACCTCATTCTGTTTTTTTTGGGATAGATATGTTCCCAGAAAATATGCGAAAAGAAAATTAGATTAAAAAAAAAATTATACAGTATTCATACAAAAGTAGGAAATTGGTTCTCCGTTTGAAAATCCTACTAAAATACTATCAGCTTATGATATAAAATAATAGATTTTACATGGGAGTTCCATTTTTTTATTTTAAATTTTGAATTATAATTTTTTATTTAAATAGCTTATAAGATAAGAAAAAACGAAAAATTAAAAAAGAATATTAATTTAACAAACACAAAAAAAATCAAATTCATATAATGAATTGAGGCTAGGAAAATTAATAATCTTTTATTATTAATTTAACAGGATTTTAAGCAATTATTGTTTTTACATTAAAAGCCAAAGAAGCAATAATTAAAAAAAAAACATATTTATGGTATTCCCGAAACTTATAAAGTTGTCTGCTATCAGCTGTTTTCAAACTGTACAAATATCTATAGCAGTTATTTTTCCTTTAAAGTGTTTCGAGTTTAAGGTGTTATTATTTACTAAAAATAATTGACAATTTTTTAAAATCTCATTAAATCCAATCAAATCGCGTAAAAAATAAAGGAAATTATTTTTTTGAATCGCGTATAAAAATCGACCATAAAGAGAATAAGGTGTACCATTGGGTTGCCCAAAAAGTAATTGCGGATTTTTCATATAGTCGGCGTTTATAATTTTTTTAACAGCTTGTGACTATTTAATTGTATTTTTTCTTTTGACATTTATTAGCTGTCACTATTAGCTTGCTTTAGAAAAAAGTGCGCGTAATTTTGTTTACATTTGTTTGTTTGGCGCCCTTTTTAATATGGAGTCCACAAAAGAGCATTTCCGTCATATTTTATATTATTGTTTCCGTAAAGGAAAAACGCAGAGTAGATTGCAAAAAGTTACGTGATGTGTATGGTGATAAAGCCTTAAAAGAAAGACAGTGTCAAAATTGGTTTCGCAAATTCCGTTCTGGAGATTTTTCACTTAAAGATGAGCCACGTTCAGGTCGGCCAAATGAAGTTGATGATGACCAAATTAAAGCATTAATCGAATTGGATCGTCATGTAACTGAGCGTGAGATAGGAGAGAAGTTAAATACCAAAATCTACCGTTCATTATCACATAAAAAGTCTTGGACTGGTGAAAAAGCTTGATATTTGGGTACCACATGAATTGAAAGAAATTTATTTAACAAACCGAATCAACGCTTGTGATATGCATCTTAAACGCAATGAATTCGATCCGTTTTTAAAGCGAATCATAACTGGAGATGAAAAATGGATTGTTTACAATAACGTTAATCGAAAACGATCATGGTCCAAGCATGGTGAACCAGCTCAAACCACTTCAAAGGCTGATATCCACCAAAAGAAGGTTATGCTGTCTGTTTGGTGGGATTGGAAGGGTGTGGTATATTTTGAGCTGCTTCCAAGGAACCAAACGATTAATTCGGATGTTTACTGTCAACAACTGGACAAATTGAATGCAGCCATCAACGAGAAACGGCCAGAATTGATCAATCGTAAAAGTGTCATATTCCATCAGGACAACGCGAGACCTCACACATCTTTGATGACCCGGCAAAAACTGAGAGAGCTTGGCTGGGAAGTTTTGATGCATCCACCATATAGCCCTGACCTTGCACCATCAGACTACCATTTATTTCGATCTTTGCAGAACTCCTTAAATGGTAAAACTTTCGGCAATGATGAGGCTATAAAATCGCACTTGGTTCAGTTTTTTGCAGATAAAGGCCAGAAGTTCTATGAGCGTGGAATACAAAATTTGCCGGGAAGATCGCAAAAGGTTATCGAACAAAATGGAAATTATATATTTGATTAAAGTTCATTCTAAGTTTTATTAAAAATGCATTTACTTTCTTTTAAAAAATCCGCAATTACTTTTTGGGCAACCCAATACAATTTTTCAAATAAAAAACTTTAAACTTTTTTAGATTTGATTAACTTAGACGCCGTAGAAACAAAAATATAAAAATTTAATTGGGAATATTTAGCTATCAATCGATAAATAATCGTTAATTTTACAATAAAAATTTATATGTTTACTCTTGGCATTGGCTCTATCATATAGTACTATATTCATCATCTCAATTTAAGAAGTTGACATAAAACGTGACCTGCTTCACTTACATATTATAGTCGGTTAACATTCAGTTGAGGATCCTGTGAGTGGCACCGATTAAGTCTTCTAATTCACCCTTTGAAAGTCGATCCATATTCAGAAATAATAAAAAAAAATGGCGGACGTAAAGTCGGGCGCGGACGACTTTAGGATACCCTGTACCACTAGCTTGTAATAAAGTCAGATTTCTTCACAAAAAACCAAAAACAGAAGAATTTTTAAGCAAAAATTTTTTTTTGACCGATCGTTCCTATGGGAGCTATATGATATAGTCAACCGATTTCAATAAAATTTGACACGGTGCTTAAATACCTTAAAAAAGATATGAACGCCAAAGTTATTTCAAATATCTTTACAAACAAACAAAACACATCGAATTTTGTATAAAAAACGTGTTTTTGGACCGATTGGTCCTATGGGAGCTATATGATCTAGTCAAACGATTTGGATTAATTTTAGTACAGTGCTTAGGAACTATAAGAAACTCACGAATGTCAAATTTGGTCCCAATATCTTAACAAACAAACGAAACACAACAAATTTTGTTAAAAAATCGATGTTTTGGAAGATCGGACCTATGGGAGCTATATGATATAGTCCACCGATTTTGTTCAAATTTGGCACATTGCTTAAGTGGTCTAAAAAATTTCCAAACGCCAAATCTGGTTAGGATATCTTTATTAAAAAACGAAATATAGCGAATTTTTCTTTAAAAAAGTTATTTTGGCCGATCGGTCCTATGGGAGCTATTTGATATAGTCAACCGATTTTGATCAAATTTGGTACAGTGATTGGGAACTATAAAAAACTTTCGATTGCCAAATTTCGTTACGATATCTTCATAAACAAACGAATTATTCATCTAAAACCCTTTTTTTTTCGAGGTCGTCTCAAACACCCCCATGGGAGCTATATAATTTATCCCCGATATCAAAAAAATAAAATAAACTTGCCTCCTATGGAATAATATGGGATCTAATGTGAAAGTTTGGCAACTCTAGCTCTTACCATCTCTGAGATCTAGGCGTTCACACGGACGGACGGACGGACAGACGGACGGACGGACAGACGGACAGACGGACATGGGTATATCGACTTCTCTATTCACCCTGATCATATTTTAGGTAACTTTGGGGTGTCTCCGACGTCTCCTTCTATATGTTACATACATTTTCGGCTTGCACAAACTTAATATACCCTTGGACCATACGGTACAGGGTATAATAAACCGAAAGAATTTCGTTTCTGTAGAGGGGCTTCATTTAAATTTAAATATAAATATGAATATATTAATTAGAGAACTAAATAATACATTTCAGTTTAATCGATTTTTTTTCAAAAATATGTTAGTATATAAAGTAAAAGTTATAAAGCAAATATATAGGCAAAAACATTTGGCTTAGGATAATATTTACTAAAATCAATGGCAGATTATGATATTTATTGAATTTATATGGTGGAAATTAATTTAAATTTAATCTTAAAAAAGAAAAAGAACAAAGTACGATAAACCTCGAAAATTTGGCAAAGAATAAAAAAAAACAGCCTTGCGGTTGTAAATTGTCAAGTTTTAGAAAATCTCAATCCTCCTACGCATAAACCGGTGCACACTTTTTATTTGGTTAAATAATTAACAATAATCAAACAAAAAAAAATTGCGTAAAAAAAGGCAGCAGCAATTTTAACAAGGCAGATCTCACCACAAGCACCGCAGAACCTCAGCAAGCTACACAACTTTTCAATCAGCCCTTTCCATCAAAAACAGCCTTGAAATTAGCCACAAAAAAATATAACACAACCCGAACAGAATAAACCCCAATCTGGGTTCAAGGCCCACTCACTGTCATACCACCAAAAAAAAAACTCTTTTATCCCAACTCCGCTTATGATTTTCTAAAAGTAATTCCAGAGAAAAATGGTTTGTTTTTGCTTTGTAACTCCAATATTTAATTGCCCTTTGGGCGCTACTGGCCGAACACCTGAATGAACCAAGTCAACCGCCTTCCAATCTCATTCCATGCTGCCTGTACAAAGCATATATCTGAAGCTTCCAAGAAGTTACATCATTAACAACAGCAAATTAATCAATTATGTAATGTGAAAAAACTTAATATACCCCTTACATTACACTAAGGTACAGGGTATTAAAATTTCGAAAGAATTTCAAACGTGGCAGATAACAATTTTCGTCTTAAATTGAGCAGTACAAAGTAGGCTGGCAGCAGCTGATGGGCGTAAAATGCTCCTGTTTGCAATCCTTAAAAATCCCAGAACTACTACCAACAACCAAGCGCGATTGCATTACCTGGAACTGTGCATAATTCTCGAAGAGTTTTTTTCGTCAAAATCATCTGGCTGTTCTCCCATCTATGTAACGGATAGGCCGTCGGTGGGATACAATGCAACAAAATTCGATACAAAGTGGTTTCAGCCAAGTAAAATTCTTAAGAACGATGTGCCGTCATTATTTCCGTGAACTCATCGACACTGGTCTTAACTATGTTTCTTCTAAGAACTGCAATTGTCATAATTGATAAACGATCCATGAGCAATCGCATTGGAAGGCTATGTTTGTAATTATGATTGTTTAACAACCAAACCAACAGATGGTCCACCCTATACTTAATCATACTTAATAAAATTGTGAGAAGACAATAAGACAATATTGCAATTATTTTAATAATAACACTGTGCAACAGTGATTTAGAACTTTTCAAGTGACCTAGTGTACGTTGTAGGTCTTGACGAGTAGATCACGATAGTGTGTTTCAAAATTGTCTAACACCCCCAAAATCTCAAGTTATTGCTTAAAAACCGTTTTTCGGGTACTGCGATCACTCCCACAATCACAACGTCGCCATTTTTCAACCGATTTTCGATTGCCAAATCGATTTTTTAATCCACTAAACAAAAGAAGGAAGAAAATTGAAACGATTTTTTTGAAACCCAATTTCTTTAGTAAGGAACAAAATTCGTTATTTTTCACAAAGGAAATTATGAGTCTTGAAAGATTAAGTAGATAAAAAACAACAATAAATACGTTTTTTATATAAACCAAAAAAAAACAGCGGCACAGAATGTTCAACACAAAAGCAAAAAAATTCATATGAATATTTGGCCGACCATTGCCATAAACATAAGGAATTATATAAGCATATATTATGTATATAATATATAGTATATAAACAATAGGAAAACTATTTTCAACAAAATTAATTTTGCTCATTTGTACTAAAAATTGTTTTGCAAACTGCTGAGAGTACCAGAGTAACAGAAATGCTGCAGACCTAGAAAGCAACTTTAATTTGGCAACTAAAAGTATGCTACACATTTTTTGCATAACAATTTTTTCCCATTTGGCACTAAAAGTATGCAACGTTTTGGTAATTTTTGGTACATTTTTGCATACTTTTAGTGTAAAATTTAGAAACATGAATCATGTCAATATCAAGAGTTGCACATAAAAAAATGTTTAAAAATTAGTTAGCCAAAATAATTTGAAAACTAAAATCTAAGCTGCCCCTTGAATACAAATTTCTTCGTCTTTAAATTAAAATAATTAAGTTAAAATTGAAATGGTTCCTAAATTGCATTACACCAAAGACACAAACCTCGTACATTTTAAAATGTAGCCTATTTAAGCTATTAGAAAGCTTTAAAAGCTCAATTACCATAGCCAATTTTATTTACAGCTATGATAAGCATAATAAATATAATAGATGTGCACTTTTCGCACTTATTAAAAAGGATCTACTTACCGTTTATAGTCATCTCGTTTTATCAAATATCGCAGCCTGTATAAAAACATGGCGTCTTGCTCTTATGTATGTCCGAGACAGGCCCACCCACGACGCGTCGGGGCCTTCCTTTCAACATTTTTTTGTCCATTTATTAAACGAAGCCGAATGGTTTTTTTTTTCAATTTTTTGAGCACCAAATTATTGAACATATAATTTTTTAACACTTCACTAAAATTACCAAAACTAATTATACTGCCTTTAAAATTTCACAGCAATTTACAAACGCGCGATCCTTTTATTAATAGTTTATTGGCTCATATAATTCACGACGATTCAAAGCCCCAAATTATTGAAAATAAAATTATTTAACACGATCATAAAATTATTAAGTTCCAAAGCAATTTACAAAAGCGCAATCCTTATATTAATAATTATTAGTTAGCCAAAATAATTAAAAAAATAAAATCTTATCCGCCCCCTGAATGCAGATTTCCTCGTTGTAAAATTAAAATAATTAAAATAATATCGCAAGGGTTCCTAAATTGGATTACACCAAAGACACAAACCTCAAAAAAAGCTTTAAAAGCTCAATTACCATAGCCAATTTTATTTACACCTATGATAAGCATAATATAATAGATGTGCACTTTTCGCACTAATTAAAAAGGATCTACTTACCGTTTATAGTCATCTCGTTTTATCACATTTCGCAACCTTGGCTTAGGCCGCTGCATAAAAACATGGCGTCTTGCTTGTATGTCCAAGAAAGGCCCACCCACGACGCGTCGGGGCCTTCCTTTCATATTATTTTCTTTTCGCATTTATGTAACGTAGTTCAATGCGTATTTTTTTCACAATTTTCAGAGCACCAATTTACTGGAAATGTAATTATTTAACACTTCACTAAAATTACCAAAACCAATTATACTGCCTTTAAAATTTCACAGCAATTTACAAATGCGCGATCCTTTTATTAATAGTTTATTGGCTCATATAATTGACGACGCGTCGGGGCCTTCGAGTGAGTATTTTTTTTTTCGCATTTTCACAGCACCAAATTATTGAAAATAAAATTATTTAACACGTTCATAAAATTATTTAGTTGCAACGCAATTTACTTTTTTAATATTAATAATTATTTAAGGCCTCATATTGCTTATTGTAAAAAAAAATTATTGCTATAAACGAATAACGACCCGCACGAAAACACAAACGATCCTTGCCAGTTGGAATTCACAAAATCACTGAGAGGCTCTTGACTCTAGCAGTGTGAGTGACAAAGAATTTGTTGCAAGAGGCATATTACAAGCAAATTGTTGTTGCTTAACTCTCTTCTATTGCGTTTTGTGAGTTATTTTCGCGCTAAGCACTGCCAAGTTAAACAACAACAAACACATTTTTTAGCGCTGATTTAAAACGAAACTCGCTCAAAACGTAATAAAAAGAGTTAAACAACAACAATTTGCCAACAACTTTACTATTGTTGTAATATTTGTCTCTCTCACACTGCTACGCTCAAGTGTCTCTCAGTGGGTTAAACAACAACAATTGGTGCAAAAAGGAGCGCGAAAGAAACTCGCACAAAACGCAAAAGAAATTTTTCTTAAGAGTCAAACAACAACAATTTGCCTCTCTCTTCTCTTTCTCTTGCAAGAATTTGCATTGTCACTCACACTGCCAAAGTCAAGTGCCTCTCAGTGAGTTCGTGAATTCCAACTGGCAAGGATCGTTTGTGTTTCCGTGCGGGTCGTCATTCGTTTATAGCAATAATTTTTTTTTTATAATAAGCATCGCATTGGCGTTTGTTTTTAGTTAAATTATATAAGCCGATAATTAATTATTAATAAAAGAATCATGTGTTTGTAAATTGCTAATTTCAGTAACGTGTTATATAATTTTATTTTCAATAAATAACAAGCGCAAACAAAAATAATGTGGAAGAAAGGCCCCGGCGCGCCGTGGACGGGCCTGTCGTTTGTGTTTTTGATTAAATATAAAAGGATCGCGCGCTTGTAATTTGTTTCGGTTTAGTTAATTTTACGAACGTATTAAATAATTTTATTTTCAATAATTTGGTGCTCAACAAATTGTGAAAAATATACGCATTCGGTTTCGTTTAATATATATTTAAGTGCAAAAAAAAAAAAATATGTAACGTGAAAGGCAGGCCCCGACGCGACGTGGGTGGGTCTGCCTCGGACATACAAGCAAGGCGCCATCTTTTTATACAGCGTCATAAGCCAAGGCTGCGATATTTGATAAAACGAGATGACTATAAACGGTAAGTAGATCCTTTTTAATAAGTGCGAAAAGTGCACATCTATTATACGTATTATGGTTATCATAGGTGTAAATAAAATTGGCTGTGGTAATTGAGCTTTAAAAGCTTTTAAAGATGTAAAATCTAAAAAGGCTTGTGTATATTTGATCACAGAGCGCTAACAAATCAAGGTTCGAGGTCTTACTATAGTACATACTATCATCCAGAATTGGAGCCATCCAGCTCTTAAATTTATTGCATAGAAAAAAATAAACAACCAATATTTTAAGCCGCTCCCAGCATCATTAAATGTTTTACCCATATTATTAAACACTTGCACTTTTGACTATAATACGTAGCACATTTTATATTTTTAGATTTGTTGTTGCAATGTGCAAATTGAAAAATTTATTATTTTTTCGCGGCTTAGGCAAATTTGCCGCATTTGTTTTTTCTTATGCGCTCTTTTGATGTTGCCAGATCGGCGCACTGCTTGTGAACTAGTTCAAATATAGTGCAAAATGATTGCTCTTATTGGTCACTGTGCTTCTGGCTACGCTGTAACGACTGACTAAAGAAGAATAAAAAGAGAGCGAATTGAGCGCAAATGTGCTGGGCATAATCGGCTGACACCGACATCAATATGCCCTTTACACATCGTACCTATCGCAGTTTAGATGAAATTTTAAAACATGTTGAATTACACTTCGGGGTTGGAATTAACTTAAAATTAATTTTTGGGAAGTCGAGCTTAATTATAAATAAATAATGGGAATTACTAGTGCTTAGTAACATATTTGGTGTGGTATCAATAAAAATTTAATAAAAATGCTTAACAAAAGCATCGAAAATGTGAAGTTGAAACGAATCCAAATAGTTCAGCCGTTTTTCAGAGCACGATCGGTCATTATATCAATCAAAAGGACTTTTTTGTTACACAAACAACTTTTATGCATTTATTAATATGCCCTACTGCGCTTTGGGTGAAGGGTAGTATAAGCAAGTCATGGCACGGTTCGGACGCGCTCTGCAGTTTGCTTGAAAATAATTAGTTAACGCGTCGCGAAAAAGTGTTAAGATGCTTAAAATTAGTCAGTGAAATAATAAGCCGCAATAACAACAATTAACAATTAAACTAAACTGTTTAAGTAGTTTGTTTAAAAATATTAATAATTGCGTATTTAATTTGGCAAGTGGCAATTGAAGTGTGAAAAAGAAGGTCAATCGGGAGTGTTAAAAATGTACGCGGGTGTGAAGAGAGGCGCAGCATATAACATTTGTTTTTTTGCTTTGACAGTTACAAGCACAAGTGTGTGTGTGCATATTGCGCTCTTTGGTTTTTGTTTTGTGCTATTTTCTGTTCTGTGTTAAAGGCACTTTGTGCAAGCGATGATCTGCTCTAGTGTTAAAATTGTGCGTGCGTGCGAAGAGATGCGCAAGCAGTTAACGGTTTTTTGGTTTTTTTTTTTGTGCTGTGAGAGTTTAAAGTGCAAGTGAGTGTGTGCAAATTACTCTCCTTGGTTTCTGTCTTGTGTTATTTTACTATTGCCCATTAAAAGCAATATGTGCAGCAGTGCGGCTTGATCTGCGTTAGTATTAAAATTGTGCGTTTGTGTGAGAAGATGCTCAAGCATATTATGGTTTTTGTTACATTTTTATTGCGCTCCTTGGCTTCTTCTTTGTGCAATTTTCTATTGTGTGTTAAAAGCAACAAGTGCAAGCGGTGCGGCTGATCTGCGTTTTTATATTTTACAAGCATCTTAGCCTGCTCGGTTGTGTTTAGTTAAGCCCAATTTAAAGTGAGTGCGAGCAGTGCGTTTTTTGTTTAATGAACTGCCAGCATAAAGATAATAATTTAATATAATAATAATAATAAGCGATAAGCTGCATTGCTATAATATCATTATTATTGAAGAAAAATTTAAAGCCTTTTAAGGTAAGTAAGCATGCTTTTTAAAATGGAGTAAATTTGTACATACATATGTATACAAATTTTTTTTAAAGCCTTGCCAATAGTTGCTATGATTAACATACTTTAATAATAAACGATGACATGTACGAATACATATATTTATTTACTTAACATTAGACTATTTCTCCATCTACAACTGGCTGGAAAAATCGAATTAAAGCTAAATTAATTATTATGTATAGATATAGATATTGATTTATTCGTGCTGCAAATAAACATTCCATTTCTATAGAAAGCTAAGTAAGATTCGATCATTGCTTAGAATATTATTTTGAAAGATGTTAAGGGGGAGAAAGAATCTAATACCGTTTATATAAAAGTGTTTATATAAATAACGTGACCATATAATATATATATATATATATATAATATAACTTCATTAAGTCAAAAAAAAATTTGTCTTGGTTGTTGGGAGCATAATCTTTGTTTTTATTACTTATTTTTCCTTCATACCACAGTTCAATATTTGTTACCCTATACCTATAGGTACTAGATTTGTGCAAAAAGAGGGGTGGCAGACCCCAAGTCCTTTATAACAAAATGCTTATCATAATCTCGGCTAGCGATTGAGCCATATCCGTCCGTCCGAATTAACGCCTATATCTCGGTGACTAGAAGAGCAAGAGACACCAAATTTTATCAGCTGATCCGCATATTTTCTCAGAATATAAAGTTTGTTGAATCATATTAATATCTTTCCCCGATCGTTTAATATTATCATCTGAAATGTAAGCGAACAAGTTCGCAAGACCATGCTTCTTCTCCTTATCATCGTCCCGATCTTCTTCGTCGCTCCTTGCTCATCGCTACTGTTCCTCCGAATGAGCTTGGCTGCTCTATACTTTCGATGACTGTGTCGAGTTGAGGTAACCTATATAATGATTCTTTTCTGAAAGCTGCTCACAATAATAATACTGCAAATATATTATAATAAAGACATTAGAATAAAAATCTCAAATATTTATTATTAGCAATCAACCCATAAAAAAAAGTAAGTCACATACACTCAACATAACTTTTTGTGTGGTATGGTTTAGATTACTCTATATATGTTATACAATATTTTCAAAAACCAAGTAGACGTTATGAAAAAACACGCCTTCTGAGGTCGTTTGGGTGAAGTCGTTTAAGGCGTCTTCTTGGTCTATGACCGGCCAGGGCACATGCAAGCGAGTTCGGATGGTTCCTTATGCGATCAGCGTAACGGTCGCTAAGTTTGTTCAATACATCACCCACATAGGGAATGCCTAGATCTTTGTGAAGGTTTCGATTTCGGATATACCACGCAAAGTTTTGTTTTGTAAAATTATAATTTTTTTAATATTTGACTTGGCAGCTGTTAACCAGATTTGAATGCCATAATACCAAGCTGGCATTATTAAACTCTTATATAGAGTACTTTTATTTTCCAAAGATAGCTTACAATTTCTACCAAGTAGCCACTCCATTTTGCCAAGTTTGGTTCTCCACCTTGCTGTTATTATTTTAATGTGTTCTTTCCAACGCAATTTTTTGTCGAGGTGAATTCCGAGATACGGGTATATTAACTCTCCATTTAAAGTAAGCGCATGTCTTGGGTCTTTCCTTAACGAAAATAAAACGCTGGAAGATTTATCACCATTTAGCTGGATGTTCCAGCGTTTCGCCCAAGTTGCGATAATGTCCAGTTGGTTCTGCAAGGTATTAGCAGCCATTTGAACGCTGGAGGAAGACGAAAGAATGGCAGTGTCGTCAGCATACGTTGCCGTAAGCTCAGAACTGCCCGTCCAGCTCGGCATGTCCATAGTAAAAATGGTGAATAAAAATGGAGATAGAACGCTACCTTGCGGCACTCCAGCTTTAATGGTCCGTCGTTCCGAGAGTTCACCTTTCACCATAACTTTGAAAGATCGATTGTCAAGAAATGATTTTATGATTTCATAATGAGGAGCAGGAAGGGCAGATTTAAGTTTTTGTAGTAACCCTTCGTGCCACACTCTGTCAAAAGCCTGCTTGACATCCAAAGATGCTGCCATGCAGTAGCGACGATTCTCGAAGGAGTCTAAGATGTTTTGCACCACTCTGTGAGTTTGCTCAGGCGTGCCATGTTTCGGACGAAAACCGAATTGATGCGCTGGAACTTGGGACGTCACGCTGGAAAATGACAAAACTCTGCTCAAAAAGATTCAGTAAAAAATTTTCGCGAATACTGGTAGCAAACTAATCGGGCGATAAGATGCAATCGAGATGGGAGGCTGGCAGGGCTTTAGAATCATAACAATTTGAGCACATTTCCACTCCTTTGGGAAATATGCCAGACGCATAATTGCATTGAATATCTTGACTAGAGCCAGAATGCCCGCCATTGGAAGAGCCTTAGCTACTCTGGCGTCAATTTTATCAAGACCTGGAGCTTTTGTGGGGTTGAGTGCTTTTATTTGATCTACAATTTCGTTAGATCGCACTGGGCGTACTGGCAAGTCCAGTTGAAGCGGTGTAGATAATGCCTCCAAAGTTTCCTCGACCTCAGCAACTGAGTTCAGATTGAAGGGAGTAAAACGATCCTCCAGGTGAAGTGCAAAAGCTTCAGCACGGGCTCGGTCAGAACGACACCAGAGCCCATTGGCGGTTTGAATAGGAGCGCTTTTAATGGCTGGTTTTTTTTAAGTACCGTGTCAGACGCCATAGGCGGCGGCTTCCATCATCATTTGGACTTACATTAGTAAGAAGAGAATTTATCCTTTGTTGATTTAAGTTATTTAAAGCTTCTTTAAGTCTGTTAGCAACATTACGATAGAGAGCCTTGTCAGCTGGATCATGCGTTCAAAGATAATTTTTTCGCAGGCGACGCTTCATCCTCAAAAGCTGAGCTGTCTGCGCATCAAGAGAATCACGAGGCGGGTGTTGACGGTGACCAGCGTGTGTAGGAGCAGCTAGATTAGCAGCGTCAGTTATGTTCTTGCGTAGCATTTCAACGGCATCATCAATATCCTCCTTGGTATTGATTTCCATTTGAAGATGAGTTTTCATATTAATATGACGTTGGAACGTCTTTATACACGCAAATCTAAGTAGGAGCATTCGATTTTTATCGTAGATAGCAACGTTAGCAGCAAACTTGATTAATAGCGGTAAATGATCTGAATCAAGGTCTTCAAGAGATTCTATGGAAAGCTGTTGGGGATGAACACCCCGACAGATTGCGAAGTCCGGAGCGCTAGGCGTTCGAGAGACGTCACCAGGGAAGTGGATTGGAGAGCCGGAAGCCAGAATATACATTGACGAGTTTTGCATATCAGTGCAGAGAGCGCGGCCTCTAGTACATGCTCGAGAATTACCCCACCAAGGATGCTTTGCATTCCAATCTCCTGAAATAAAAATCTAATGTACACATAAGTACATACAGTGGATTTCATAGCTATAGGACAGTCCGAAAATTTTGTGTTCAAATGTAAATATTTCGGTTCATAAGCACGATCCAGCAAAACTTCCTTTTACAAAAAGAACTGCCTATTATTGGAGCTTTTAATTTACCGTAAGGTTATTGCAATGTTGCTTCACACGGTGCTTCGCAATAGCTTATGCATCGATAAGTCATTTTTGATGCAATTTTGGTGTTTCATTACTATAGGACAGTGATCTATTATAAGGAAATTAACTGTAAGGATGGCATAAATACATTTTATTTCAATTTGAAATCACTTTTGGTAATTTTATGATAAATCGACGCAATATGTGAATATTAGTTTATGGTAGAGAGACCATATAATTGCGAAAAACGACATGGAACAGAGAATGGTGTATTTTTCTGGAAAAACACATAAACCGATAACATAATTATATTTGGAATTTATTTAGAATCATTGAGAAATAAGTACAAAATAAAGTAGATGAAAATTCGCAGGCTTTCTGACCGTAAGAGTCGCCCTAAAAAGGGTATTCTACTTGAATTTAGACGTTGTCCTGTTAAAAAAATAGCATTTCGCCGAAGTTTTACATCGGAATGGTATCAAAACGCTTAGACAGATATGTCAGTAATCCCCACTGCTTATTTCAGATGAGTTTAATAGGGGGTCGAGGTGTAACTGTCTTTAAACGCACCCCGCACAAAAACCAAGCCGCTTCTAAAATTTCGCCAAGAAAGATTTCATTTTATTCTTTGCAAATTCCTCCAATTGTAATTATATTAACCCGGACTACTCGAACTCAATGATTTCTAATTGGAAAATATAAAAACAATCAACCTTATAAGGAGAATCCTTAAAAACAGGCACAAAAAATTACGCAAAAGCGCGCCTATTAAAAATTAGTTACAACAGTGAATTCAAAGCGGGCATATCTTTAGTGGTTCAAGATTTGGACATCTTGACATGCGTCTTTCGTGGGCACTTCTGGACGATTTACTAAATTGTAGTTTTGGACACTTTATGGTCCACTATTGGCATCAACTCTGAGCAATGAACTGAAAAAAATTATGAATTTTTTAAGATTATTCGGTTTTACCACTCCGAAATCTTACCAATAATCTTTTAAATATATTTTTTTTACTTCTCGATGTTTCCAAAGAAATTACAAATTCCAAATAATTATGTATCGGTTCATATGTTTTTCCATAAAATATACATCATCCTCTGCCCACGTCGTTTTTCGCAATTATATGGTCTCTCTACCATAAACTAATATTCAGATATTGCGTTGATTTATCATAAAATTACCAAAAAGTGATTTCAAATTGAAATAAAATGTATTTATGCCATCCTTACAGTTAATTTCCTTATAATAGATCACTGTCCTATAGTAATGAAACACCAAAATTGCATCAAAAATGACTTATCGATGCATAAGCTATTGCGAAGCACCGTGTGAAGCAACATTGCAATAACCTTACGGTAAATTAAAAGCTCCAATAATAGGCAGTTCTTTTTGTAAAAGGAAGTTTTGCTGGATCGTGCTTATGAACCGAAATATTTACATTTGAACACAAAATTTTCAGACTGTCCTATAGCTATGAAATCCACTGTATATATATGTGTATATAATTTGTTTCATTTCATGCACTATTGCCTAGTTTCTTTCTTTAATAATTTAATGAGCTTTTACAGTTACATAAGCACTATAAGATTAAAATTGAAGAATTTCTAATCTTTCTTCTTCTTTTTGCCCTTAGCTCCCTTTTCTGCCAATCGTTGTCTTTTGTTCCTAGCCTTTCGCCATTTGCGCCAATAAACTTGAATTTTTTTAGCCGCACGATTCAATTTAAACAAAATAATACGATCCTGTTTCGCTTTTTGTGCCTCTTGTTCGGGTACTACGACAAGTTTATTATAAACAGCCGCCACTTTGTAATAATGAGTATTCCTGTACTCGGTCAATTCTTTTTGCGCTTTTTCCTGCTTTTTTTGAACTTCCACTTTTTTTTTAAACAGATCGAACATTACCAAATCGTATTTCTTTTTGGCTGCTTTTAACTGCAGTTCCTGCTTATTTCTGTAATGAAGTTAAAGAAATACATAAAAAATTCAATTCGTTGAGGTTATACGGGACTGGAATACAAACTTTTCAGCGCTGACTATATTTTGCAGTTCCCCAAGTTTTGCACGAAATTTTTTATGAAGTTCTTGAACAGCTTCCACATCGGCACGCCAAGCTTTAAGTATTACCTGATTGTTTCTGATATCAAGTATTTTCAGAGCTTTGCCTTCGACGTTCTGTTCTGTTTCGGTCATTTGAGCATTTTTTTCATGTTCGTCTTTCATTGGTAGCTTCAATTAAAACGACACTACGAGCGGCATTTCTCCAACGTTGACGTAAAAATCTTCGGCACATCATTTCCGACAGATATCTTATTTTTCTCGTTATTTCTAGAGTTTCTCTTACTTTGATCGCGATATACGGTATATGCCCAAAATGCTGAATCAAACTGCAATGATGCATTTTAATAAAAAACCCCAAGATAATACTGATGAAGAACACGCAGCGTTAGTCTTCATCTGTAATAAAGATAATACTGATGACGTACACGCAGCGTTAGTCTTCATCTGTATTATCTTGGGGTTTTTTATTTAAATGCAGCATTTTGAACATATCCGTATATCGCGATCATTTTTGTTCAGTCTAATAGAAAATTTTAGAAACAGATGGTATAGTTTATAGTTTTGATGAAAATAATCAATTAAATCGATTTTGTTTTTATCCAGTAATGGCGGTATATGAAAAGCAGATGTGGCATGATTTTTATATTCATTCACCAATCGAATTGCGTGCTCATATGGTGTGTTTTTAAGTACTTCCTTCACAATTTCCGGATGCTTTAGCAAAATTGGCAGTATAAGTGCCATATTTGAACGATCCTCTGCTTCATCTATAACACGCACGACAAAATGCAATGTATCAGCGCGATTCTCTAGAAAATTTAAGAATAAATATAAGCATTGTTGTCCTGCGTGGAACACCAAGAAAAAACTAATAATCTTACAAATTGTGTCCTTTCTGGCTTGCTTATTTATAACTATCCGCTCAAAATCAAGAGTAAAATCCGGCAATTGTATTGTACTTGTGTAGCTCTGCTTAACATCGTCATGGCTAAGAGGCCTTCGATATTTTCGTATTTTTTGAGTTTCGGTCTTAGAAGTCATTTTTATAGTTTTATAGGATATTTGAAAAGTTACTTATTGTATAAAATATATTTTTATTATGCTTGCACGAATACAGCTTGCTAAGTCAGTGACTCTTTGTATTTGACACTTATGTAGTTGACTTTGAAAGCGAAACTAATTTGATCAAGAATCGTTATAACAAAATATACATAGTTCAAGTTGTCAAAATGCTTAAAAAATAAGCATGATCAATTGGTCAATTGTCAAAATGGTATGTAGATAAAACTTATTCTTTTGATTTTTATATTTAGCAAGACTTGACCGCGCCAAGGTCACAGAAATGAGGCACCCAGCACTTTGAGGCGGCACCACCAAACTCTGCCTTTGACTTCTGTGACAGCGGTCAACTTAGCTCGAAATTTCTTTTCGAATAGGCTTTTTAGCGCTCCAGTCTTCCACACTCTATATTTCATTCTCTTTGCATGCTAACGCTAGCTGAACGGATTTTTGAGTTTGTACGATGATAATGATGATGCTCTATCGGTTCAATTAAGTCAGCCTTAAACTACTATTATCAGATATTA
>JBAMAX010001558.1:0-31039 GCA_037043745.1 Chymomyza amoena
AGTCAAATAGATAAATGGACCTACTTATTAATTTTTTAACTTTATTTGGTAGATTTGGATAATTCGGTTCGCACTCCCAAAATAGAGGAAGTTGAAACGAAAATAGATTTAATTACTGAGCGCACTCGCGACAAAGGCGATTTGGTCAACGGCGCTCCCTAGTCACCATCCGAGTAACTAAAAATTATGACAAAATTCAATAAAGTGAAAAAAAAAAGAATACTAATAGCTCCTGTAGTCTTCGAAAGACATGCTGGACAGACGCGCAAAACAAACTAACATCCCTAAACTGAAATCCTTTGATCATTTGCCTGGAGTCACATTTCTGCAGCCATAATTATTTATTTAACTATCTAAAGTGTCACAATAATATTTTTATTATTCCATCTATTGCTCTAATTTAAAGGTCAAAGAGGACTGGAAATATGTAGCCATGGTACTGGATCGTCTCTTCCTATGGATCTTTTTTATAGCCGTCTTTGTCGGCACTGCAGGCATTATCCTGCAGGCGCCCACATTATACGATACCCGAGTGCCAATCGACATAAAGCTGTCGGAGATTGCATCGACGACGGCCAAGCCAAATGTGGCGCGTCCTGTGTTGTAAGTGCAACAAAAAAAAATAAAAATTTAATACAAAAAAAAACAACACTGGCACAAAAAACAACAACAAAAAAAACAAAAAAGAAAAATATATAAGAACAACAACAACACACAGACAGTCTGACGTGCAACATGATTCGCATTTGTTTTTATGTATAATTATAATTATAATTACTGTTAATTGTGTGAGAATTTTTTTTTTTAGGGGAAATACTTATTCTAACTTTTATGCTGTTCTATTGAAGAATAGATTTTCTTGTCTAGTTTTGGTTTTCTAAACACAACAACAAAAACTTGTTCCAACAACAAATTGAAATAACTAAATATAATTAGCGAAAAACAAATTAAACGTAACTTAATATTAATAAATAAATGTAATTGTTATATAAAAACCGAAATATATATATACAGTGGATTTCATAGCTATAGGACAGTCTGAAAATTTTGTGTTCAAATGTAAATATTTTGGTTCATAAGCACGATCCAGCAAAACTTCCTTTTACAAAAACAGCTGCCTAATATTGGAGCTTTTAATTTACCGTAAGGTTATTGCACTGTTGCTTCACACGGTGCTTCGCAATAGCTTATGCATCGATAAGTCATTTTTGATGCAATTTTGGTGTTTCATTACTATAGGACAGTGATCTATTATAAGGAAATTAACTGTAAGGATGGCATAAATACATTTTATTTCAATTTGAAATCACGTTTTAGTAATTTTATGATAAATCGACGCAATATGTGAATATTAGTTTATGGTAGAGAGACCATATAATTGCGAAAAACGACGTGGGCAGAGGATGATGTATATTTTATGGAAAAACATATGAACCGATACATAATTATTTGGAATTTGGAATTTTTAATTTCTTTGGAAACATCGAGAAGTAAAAACAATATATTTAAAAGATTATTGGTAAGATTTCGGAGTGGTAAAAACGAATAATCTTAAAAAATTCATAATTTTCTTCAGTTCATTGATCAGAGTTGATGCCAATAGTGAACCATAAAGTGTCCAAAACTACAATTTAGTAAATCGTCCAGAAGTGCCCACGAAAGACGCATGTCAGGATGTCCAAATCTTGAACCACTAAAGATATGCCCGCTTTGAATTCACTGTTGTAACTAATTTTTAATAGGCGCGCTTTTGCGTAATTTTTTGTGCATGTTTTTTAAAGATTCTCCTTATAAGGTTGATTGTTTTTATATTTTCCAATTAGAAATCATTGAGTTCGAGTAGTCCGGTTGAATATAATTACAATTGGAGGGATTTGCAAAGAATAAAATGAAATTTTTCTTGGCGAAATTTTAGAAGTGGCTTGGTTTTTGTGCGGGGCTCGTTTAAAGCCAGTTAAACCTCGACCCCCTATTAAACTCATCTGAAATTAGCAGTTGGGATTACTGACGTGTCTGTCTAAGCGTTTTGATACCATTCCGATGTAAAACTTCGGCGAAATGCTATTATTTTAACAGGACAACGTCTAAATTCAAGTAGATAAACTCGCGAACATCCTTTTTAGGGCGACTCTTACGATCAGAAAGCCTGCGAATTTTCATCTACTTTATTTTTTACTTATTTCTCGATGATTCTAAATAAATTCCAAATATAATTATGTTATCGGCTTATATGTTTTTCCATAAATATACACCATTCTCTGTTCCATGTCGTTTTTCGCAATTATATGGTCTCTCTACCATAAACTAATATTCACATATTGCGTCGATTTATCATAAAATTACCAAAAAGTGATTTCAAATTAAAATAAAATGTATTTATGCCATCCTTACACTTAATTTCCTTATAATAGACTAATGTCCTATAGTAATGAAACGACCAAAATTCCATCAAAAATGACTTAAGCTATTGCGAAGCACCGTGTGAAGCAATAGTGCAATAACCTTATGGTAAATTAAAAGCTCCAATATTAGGGAGTTGTTTTTGTAAAAGGAAGTTTTGCTGGATCGTGCTTATGAACCGAAATATTTACATTTGAACACAAAATTTTCAGACTGTCCTATAGCTTTGAAATCCACAGTATAAATACAAAAGTATATATATATATATATTTTATAAATAACATAATTGTACACTAATGTTAAATGCAAATGGTTTTTTTTTGTGTACTTGTATGTGAAAATGATAAGAATAAAAAAAAAAAAGGGAAAAAAACTAAGCCTAAAAGTATGCTAACAAATGTAGCGTAATTAAAAGAAACAAAATATTTCAAAAATAGTTATGCATAGCAAAAGACACAAGAAACAAAAACAAAAAAGAATAAAAAATTGTATTTGAATATTTAAAAAGAAAATCTACAAGAACAAAATCTAGAGACGTATAGAAAAAAGCATCTAAAAAAAAAACAAAAAATCCTAGCTAAGGTAATTAAATAAATTTAATTTTGAGTGTGTGTGTGTGTGTGTGTGTTTGTGTATTAGTGTGCATATGCATGCGTGTCTGTTTAATAGGCTCAATCCGGTTTTCACTTTTACTCTAATTTAAAAATTTTGTTAACTGACTTAGAAATCGTCAAAATATTCACTCATTGTGTTTAAGAATTGAACTAGTTCTTAGCTTAGAGGATTAGATGCATTTGCTTTATATTGATTTCCCCGCCCCTTAACCATTTAAACCCTTAAGCACTTACCGTAAAACATTTATTTATGTTTTATGAATAATTTAATTTAATGCCACAAGCTCTATTAGGCATCTATCGAATCAACATTAAATAAACTAGTAAAAATTCCGAAAAAATAATAGAATGCTTAATAATCGATTATTAATCGAAATAGAGCTGCAAAAAAAGACTTGTTGTAGAGTTACTCTTGACGCACATTAAATAATTCGCCGCCCATGCTTCAAAATCAATCTTTAGTTCACTTATTTTGTTTAAGAACTACTAGTTCTTCGGTTCTTTATTCTCTTTAAGCTACTTGTTCTCTTTTAAAAAATTTAAAAGTTCCTTGCCCAGTCGTTTTTATTATATATTGGAAACCCCATAAATCCAAAAGCTGGTCACAACTATCGGCAACATTTGTCTTTATAAATAAATCGGCAGCAATTCCGCTATAAAATTTATGAAACGCATAAACTTTTAAATGCTGCACAGTAAAATAAATTAATTCATTATAAATTTATTATATAAACTTTTTTAAGCTACAAACTAATGCAAACCTTAAAAATTAATAAAAGCAATCTAGACACTTGAACTATTGAAATAAACTTTTTATGCAAATTAAAAGAACTTTAGGCAACATAAATATGAGTTATAATATACTCAACAAGAGTTTCTTACTATTTATTTTAGCTTAGCTCGACAAATCTTTATCTAAGGTATATTGGTATCTTCAACATGACTAACTTAAGGAAATTTGTACTAATTTACCTAAATATAACAGCTATGATCAGCTAAAAGAACTTCTATAAACTATCCCCTAAAATCAGAATGATTCGGTTCAAGGAACTATTAAACTTGCTAGAACAATTGAATCGGTCATTTCAAAAACCTCATAAGTCACATTTTTTTTCAACATGCTTTTTTGCTGAAAATGGTTCGTATTCTGGGTAAAAACTACATAAATCAATACAATCCTTTCTCCTCAAATAATACCGTGAAAAATACGTTCATTGCAAAAACAACATTAGTCGGTGACTTTTGACTAAGTTTGACGCTTAAAATTGAATCGGTCATTTCAAAAACCTCATAAGTCATTAAATTAGAATTTTTCAGGAAAATTTAAATTTAAATAACCTTAACAGTTGTTTTGGTTAAAATTTATACCACTAATCCTATTTCTTGCTAAAACAACATAAGTCAAAAATAGTTTTTAGGAATTTTTTCATTATTTTCATTAATAAAATGTTAAGGTTACTCACAATTTCAATTTTTGTATCACTCAAATACTAAATTTAGCATAAAAAAGTCCGTTAAAACTCATTTGTTTGTGTATAAAACAGTTTTTATTAATTCCTGAAAAATTCTAATTTAGTGACTTATGAGGTTTTTGAAATGACCGATTCAATTGATTAGACACACTGTGAGAATATGTGCAAAAATATTGAAACTACAGCAGCTTAAACACGAGTTGTATTTTACTAGTTCACTTTAAAGAATCAGTTCAAAGAATGGTTGAGTCAGTTGCAGTGCAGCTGTTTAAAAGCAAGCTTATGAAAATTATTGCAAATTGAGTTAAATTTGAAGACTACGAGAACTAGAAGAACTTAAGCTTAGGGGTTCCTCAACCTACGTACCCTGCTCTGACTTTCCATAGTTTCTACAGTTGTTGAATGAGCTTTTTTAGTGGAGCTACTTCCATTCTTTAAATGATTTAAAAGGAATAACTTTGTTGTATGAGTATACCTGTATCATATCTAACAAGTAAATAGTGAAAAAAAAGTAAAAATAGGTTTACAGGTCGATTTTGGGGTTTGTAGCTGCTCTACAAATGTATTTTTCTATAAGTTTTTGGGACTTCTTTATTTTTGGCTTATAGCTCGCGTCTTTCCCAGCCGACACAAATTTTCTATTTTCGAAATGGGAATGTCTGTGGCATGTTGCAATTAAGGGAGTAACCGTGAAATTACGAAAATATTAAAAACTGAATGCAAGTGAGGAAACTAGACCCTAAGTAGAACCTGTTAGGAACCGTATTGACAAGACAGACAGAAGGGCTTGCTTAGATTTAAGCTAATTTAAAGTTAGATATTTATAATTTTTTTTTAGCAACGTCCTTTGGTTGATGTCTAGCATACTAAAATTTGCCTTGTGGTTAATTTCAATAGAAAGGTAAAGGAACTAAATTTATTCGGCCGATAATTCGAACTTTGACATAGCTTTCAGAATGTTTCTGCTAAAAGATTTTTTTTTAAATTTCTAGCAAATTTACTCGCAAATTTATTCTACTAAGCAAAATGAAAATGAGTTTTGAAGAGTTTTTTTAGAGACCCGATATTGTTACAGCATGGATTGTTCTAACTTTCATCAGAGTTCTTAAATAGGGAATATAATAATGACTAATAGAAAAATTAAGCAAATTTTTATGCAAATTTCAAAACTTTGAACTTCTATGCGAGAAAAACTTAATTTCAAGGAACTGTTGCTAGACGTTATTCTGAAATGTATTAACGGGTTAGATGTTTTATGAACTAAAAGTATTTAATTGACGAATAACTTTTGGAAATTTGTGCAAATTAACTTAAATTTGGTGAAATAGTGAAATAAGAGAACTGGAACAGGCATGTGTGTGTTAGTATGTGTGTGTCCTTTTTGTGCGTGCGTGTGTATGGTGAGTAGGCGCTCAAGTTGCAGCAAATGAGGCATGCAAATTAGTGCAAATAAACGGTGTCAACTTTCCCCCGCTGCCCCCGTAGCTACTGCCACTGCTGATCAAGTCCTTTGCCAATTTCCTTGCAGCAATTAGTTAATATAAAGCTCATTATATATGCCCAAGCGGCTCTTGGCTATATGTACGTGTTAGTATATATGTATACCGGCTTGTATATGAAAGTGTATGCGTGTGCGTGAGTAGTAAATAATAATTATTAGAAAAGCAAATTCAATTTGTGGCAAGCGCGTGTTGGACTCGCTTTTTACCGCCAACTCACAATTAACGTAACTGCAGCTGCAACCAGCAACCTGCAACCGGCAGCTGCAAGTTCGACTGCGATATCAGCTGCGGTTGCACATTAATGCACTTGCCAATTTTTATGCTAATTTGCAAAATTTTTTTATTGTTTTATTTTTTTTTTAATGCATGCATGCAACACATGTGGCAGCCACAACAACTACAACACACGCATACAATTGAAATACTTTATATGACAGCAAATTATTAAGAATTATGCATATTAAAATGTTTAAATATTTGAACATGCTATGCACATACTATAGGGTGTTTTTTTTTCAAGCTTGTGCAATTTGTCAGTAAGTTTTGGCAAATTAATGCTCCGTTCGGCAAACTTATAGAAGACTTTTTGAACAATATGCCAAGCCTGCTATAAAAGAATTGTTGGGTTAGATTTAAAGTATTTTTTTTTCTTTTTCCGAAACTTTATTCAGACAAATCGGGTTGCTCGATGTTGTATTCAAAATACTGCCTATAGCTAGCTTTAAGTCATTCATATTTTTAATTTGGCAACCTACAAATCACTATTTTTGAAGCACTTATCTAGCCAGCTTTTCTGCATCAATCGGAACAATGATATTCAGAAGAATCAATATCTAGGCTAAATGTTAGGTGAGCTTTTCGAGGATGCTCGTATCTGAACGAATTTAAATGTTTTTCAATAATTCCAAATAATTTCGAATGATTTTGCAAGCACTTCTTGGATTTTGTCCAATTCCAGTAAATCTTCCAATTCACCCTTTTTGTTGATGAAATTCTCATAGGTCCAAAAGTAAAAATTTCAAATATGAACTGAAAAGAATTCAAGATAATTTTATCAAACACTTTTTCAAAAAAATTTACTAATGAATCTTAAAATCTATGGGACTCATAAGATATAATTTTTTAAAACATATTTATCATGGAGTTGTCATTCAAAGAGCATAAACATTTCACTAAAATCATCAATTTTTAATTAAACTAAATGTTTGTACGCACTTAAAATAACACCTTTTACTCGCCATTTAGTTAATGCTTTTATAAGCCAAACTGATGTGTGTTAAACAAATATTTTCACTTAGGGCCAGATTTTGTCCAAAATACGCTCAAATTTATTATATAATATGGTCAAAGTGACTGATGTATATAATATATATACAAAGTGTCAAAAATTCATTTTATTGCCAATTAAGGTTGACATTTTATATTTATTTGAGTATTATGATATTTTACAACTAAAAACTTTTAGCATTTAGCTTCAAAGTCTTCTATTATTACGATGTTTATAATAAAATGGCAGAAAAATCGCCACGTAACAAAATGAGGCTTGTTTGGTATGTATGGGTAAGAGTATCGAGTAGTCTAACGGGTGATTCATTAATACCTTTTTTTTTAATGATCTGGCAAATCCAAATTTTAAAGGAATGATGGGATCTTTATTTATGATTTCGAAAGGATATTTTATGGCATTTATTTTTTAAAAATAGTCTGGTTCAAATGTTGTCCGCAACTTCGTTTTAAATGGTCCATCCTGAAGGTCCAATTTTCCATGACTCGTTCAAGCATTTCCACTGGTATTTGGCCAATAGCACGAGTAATGTTGGCTTCCAAGGCCTCAATCGTTGCTGATTTGTCCACGTAAGCTGTTGACTTTACGTAACCCCAAAGAAAAAAGTCGAGCGGTGTGATATCGCACGATCTTGGCGGCCAAGGTACGGGTCCCGTACGTGAAATTAATCTCTCACCAAATTGACCCCGCAATAGAGCCATTGTTTCATTGGCAATGTGAACCGGAGCGTCATCCTGTTGGAACCAAATGTCGTCGAGATCACGGTCAACAATTTCAGACAGCAAAAAGTCCGTTAACATGGTCCGATAACGTGCGCCATTGATGGTAACGTTCGCACCTTGCTCATTTTTAAAAAAAATACGGACAATCATTGGCCACCAGCCCACAGACCGCACCAAACCATTGTTTTTCTTGGATATATTGGCAGCTGGTGAACCTCTTCGGGTTGATCTTCTCCCCAAATACTCACGAAACCGTGGAGTCAAAAGTGGGCCTCATCACTGAACAAAATTTTGGTCGAAAACAACGGATTTTCATCGATCTTACCAAGAGCCCATTCACTAAAACGGCAACGTGCAGGAAGATCATTTGGCTTTCCATAATGATTTGCCAATGAATACTGAACAACTTTACCTTTGACAGCTGTCATGGATCACGCGTGTTCCACACGAAAATCCCTATTGAAAAAAAAAGGTCTTAATTAATCACCCTTTACCAAAAATTGTCTTACAAGCAAACATACCATCGAAACTCTCTCAAAAACGAGATAATGTTTTTTATTTTTTGTTACATAATTAATTTGTAATTTTAATTTTGTATATAATTTTTTTGTAATTTTTGTTTATTTATTTTGTATTTAATTGTTTTTAACTACTATTTTACATTATTGTTTATTATTGAAAAAAGTGTTTATTTTAATTTAAAATGAAATTTACTATTTAGTTTTTAATTTACATATGTACTTTATTGTGTTTGGTTTTTTTTTTTATAAAATATAAAGTGTGTTCTTAATTCGGCAACTTTGTAATACTGATATAAACTATTTTGAGTGTAATTTACCATTTTTATTTTTTATTATTATATAATTATATATTATTTTTTAAGATTTGTTTGTTTTTTTAACCAAAATTATTAAAAAAAAGTTAGCAACTTTCTCTCTTCTTAGCTCTTTAAGTTTCTTTTCTATAGCAAAGACGAAGAATAATCATGTACGGGGGCAAAAAAATGTTTTTTTTTTTTGTAAACTGTAATAAACCATTTATGTTCGCAGAAGAAGAAACTTTCTTATTAAAAATAAACGACGATAAAACTTTTTTATATGATAGGCTACTATTTATCCAGACTCTTACAATTTCTTTAAAACTATTCTTACAAGTTGTAGTGCAAATTTCTTAAGAGGGAGGGTACATTGGGGAATTCAGCAAATTATGAAAGCTGAACAAATAAAAGATGTATGGGAATTTAAATTTAAATATTAAACTTTCTTACCTTTAAAATTTGTTTGCAATGCATATAAAAATCATTTTACCCATGTCTACAGTTGTACAATCTCATCGTCCCACGTCCTATACATTAACCTTAAGGTATATAAACATGTGCATAAAGGCTTGAAGTAAAATTCATTTTAAACTTTTTGTTTACCAAGTCTAAATATCTTGGCATATTTGCATTTTCTGGTTAAACGTTGTTTTAATTTTGGCCAAAATAAAGAAAGCAAATAAAAATTACACTGCTCGCCATTTTAATATTACCAACATTTCTTTTTTTTTTTGTTTTTACAAATAAATAAATTAAAATAAGTTTCAAAATTATAATAATTTAAAAAAAATATATTTTATTTATTAATCAATTAATTACTATGTTTCAATTTTTTTAAGATAGCTACATTATAAATTTTTAAGCTGCCAGCAAAATAACCCAAAAAAGTGACCAATCGATTTTTAAAAACAAATGTTTTAAAGACAGAGCTTTATTTAAAAAAAATATAAAAAATGTTTCCCTATTTATTTGTGTGTAATTAATGTACACACATACTATTTGGTTATTACACTACCCCACAAAAAAACTGTCATGATCTGTCTTAAGTATTTCCACAAGTTGAATCTGAATCCTTTATCGGAATTGACTTGTTTTTATTCAACCCAAAAAACCCAACGTACTGAATGAACACAAATAAATTATCATCGTTCGTCAGACCCCGAAAAAGATTCTTTTTGTATTTTTTGCGGCTTACAACAATTGCTTCCAACGTTTTTCGTAAAATATATCTAATATGTACTTATTTTTTATTTATGTACTTTATTTTGTACAGTACTTAGCTAAAAGTTACTGATTTACTGGAATTAAATTTCAATAAAATATTTTATACTAAGTTCATTAAATTATCATTTCAAATGTACATAAAGCTTATTAATTTTTTGTTTTGTGTGTCGAGAATGAAATTCTAAATTTCACTAAAACAAACTTCATCAATCATTTATCCTAATTAGCTTAGTCACATATAAGAGCTAATAAACATAAAAAACATATTTTAACTCTTTAAGTGGCGCGGAGTGTACAAAACTTAGCCTCTTGCTTTTGTTGTTTGCCGCAGGATGCCACAATGGCAAATGCAGCAAGCTGTAAGTAGTGTAGTATGTCCTTGGCACTCAGCACACAGCAAAAGAATTTCCCCAACACACCAACAAAAAATTTCCCATAAACAAAATGTTAAATATGGATTTAACAGTAGCCGACTGTTAATGTAAGCAGCGCAATGTTAGTTAACAGAATCTTCTGAATGCGGCCGCAAAATGCAGCATCTTTTGGGATGTAAATATTTTCTTAAACCAAAATTATATTTAGAGATTTTAAAAATTGATTTTATTAATTTTTGCTTAATCATTTATTTAGATTAAAATAAAAACAATGTATCAGCCAATTGGCGAATTATTTGTTTTGCTGTTTTTCAATTGCCAATTGATAACTGTCGCGCTTTACACCTAAACTATATATGATGATCAAAATATATGGGCAATGATGTATTATTTTCAAACGCTAAGGGTCGCAGTGCAGTTTTATTTAATTATTACGATTATTATTATATAATAAATATCTTCGGCATCATTTTTTTTTATTTTTAAGACTAAAGCTTTAACTAAGAATTCCTTATTATCGGGCGTTGCATTTTGTTGGTCGCGTGGCTTATAGGACTCTTATTGAGAACTCCTTGCTGTCAGACGTTCTTGGCTCTCATAGGTAGAACATGAATTCTACGACCATGTGATCATTAGTAATAAGTTCGTGGGCAATTTTTTTTTTAAGTAATGTATCGTATGGCATCGGAATTCTGTGCCTAAGCTTCAAAGTTCCCATATCAGTGCTTGTTGGGCGTTCTCAATTTCCCTTAGGAGGACACGCATTCTCCATGTGGCCCACAGTACTCTTATTCATATGCATATATGGTTAATTCTCAACCTTGAACAACTCCTTGTTGTCGGACATTCTCGGCTCTCGAAGGTGGGGAACGCATTCTGTTAGATCTCGGCCAATTTTATTTACTTTTTACTGGAGTAAAGTATTGGGTGCTCTCGAAATTTTGCGCGCATTCTTCAAATTACTCTATAGTTGGTCCTGATTGTTGGGCGCTCTCATTCTCTCGTGGAAGGATATGAATTGTAATGAACATGTGAGCGTTAATACGCTCTAGTTCTAAGCCAATTTTAATTTTGGCTATTAGCGAAGGCTCCCATGGAGCTCTATGGGCTCCCAACTCCTGTCATTCGACGGCCGCGAACCGGCTGTTTCCGATATCGGTCGTGCCATGTGGTCGCTACAACTGATCAAAGACAAAGCTTTTTCTTCGGCGTGGTGCTGTCCAGCGGAGCTAGAGTATATCTGGCCAAGAAGAATTGCAAGTTATGTCGCAGCAACTGGTTGGGACTGCTTTCTTGGAGAAGGGTTTAAATAGAGATCTGTGCGGTAACCTAACTTAGGTTAGGTTAGAAAAACTGTCTAACGTTGGTCTTAGCGCTCCCTACAAAGGAAAATTTTCACTTCAATACATTACTGAAGTGATGCCAATTTCGATTGACGTTGAGGATGCGTTAAATAAACAAAGCTTATAGCGTTATACCGTGGAAGTAGAGAAGCTTTCTGTGCTATTTGGATGTGGGGGTCACTGAATCCAGTTCCTCTGATTCCAACAGTTTTCCAAGCAGTGCGGAATACTCACAAAGTAGGTGTTGGCCGCTTTTTCCCTTTGGCATAACTCGTAACGAAAAACATGCATTCTTTTTTATGAACTCCTTGTCGTGGCCGATCTTTATTGGATTGGCTTTTTGGTTGGCTGTTCTCCAAAAACAAAAAGGATGTTATCTACTGTCATTAAAACAGATTTACGTTGCTTTTTTCTGAGAACACTTGCGAAAAGTGTCAATCACATAGTCAACGCTCGTTTCGAAGTTGCCACAACGCAATTGTGCCGCTTGCTATTATTTTTAATTAAATAAAATGCAAGGTAGAAAAATAAAATAAATACCAAAAGCAAAAAATTGCACATAAAATGAAAAGCCATTAACGAAATAATACACACATACATATATACGTGTAAGGAAAAAAAAGGCTCAAATTGCAAACCTTGTAAAACGTTTT
Source organism: Chymomyza amoena (assembly GCA_037043745.1). Classification (NCBI taxonomy): domain Eukaryota; kingdom Metazoa; phylum Arthropoda; class Insecta; order Diptera; family Drosophilidae; genus Chymomyza; species Chymomyza amoena. The sequence continues at coordinate 12,407 of JBAMAX010001558.1, forward strand.
TTAATGGTAAACTTGCAAGGTCTTGCCACAGAGGTAGTTAATAGTTTTTTCTCGCTCGTGCTTGCAACAGCCACAGAGCGTATGAGCAATGTGTGTGAGAGTGTATTTGTGTGTGAGTGTGTGCGGCATTGAAGCCAACCGCAAATCATAATTGTTGCGGCATCCACAACGACAACAATAACAATAACAACAATGTAAGCCGTAACAACTGCCAACAACAGCAAAAAAAAAAACAAGCCACAAAAAAGGACATTAGCCTTGCCGTAGTCATAGTCATAGTCCTTGTCTCCTTGACTGTCCCTGTTATTGTTGCCTGAGTCTGTGTGACTTGTAATTGCTTTTATTATGTTTGGCCATTGTTGTTGTTGTTGTCGTCAAAGAGACTAACCAGACCACCGCCCACGTCCCCGCCCCAGACCTGCACCCAGACCCCGAAACGTTTAGCTCCTCCATACATAACTTCAATCGCGATGCGTATCAGTTTGTTTTAACTTTTAGACCCGCCGCGACAATGCCTAAAAGTAAGTGTGTATGTGTATGTAGCAAACATTTATCTCTATCTTAGACTGAGACAGAGCCTACCTCCGCCCTGCCTCCCTTCTTTCCCACTTTCTTCTGCCCATCTATGCCATCTGCAACGCAGTAAGGGCAGCCAGGCAATACAAAAGTAATCATAAAGTTACGACCTTGCCGCCCCCAAGGGCATATTCCATACTGTATCTGCTCACTCCACTTAATTTCATTTATGATTGTTGTTGCTACTAGTCTCTTCTGCAGTAAAAAAATAGCATAAGAAAAAAAAATAACAATACTGGCCGTCGAATATTGTATACTCTAGAAGAAGCATATTCTTATCGTTTTTAAATCGGCGAATATCTAACGAATCCAGACACTTGGGAGCAGGCCCGTCGAGAGCGAGGTGGGGAAAAGCGGATGCCCCCGAGTGCGGAGTTTTGTCAGGGGCCCGGCTTAGTTACTGTCGTGATTCAAGAATGTGGTGTAATAGAGGAACCGATACATTTTTCCGCGTTTTTTCTCTACGCTGGAGATGGTACACCCTCAGTAAAAATTTTGTTGGGATAGCTGCGCTGCGACCCTAAGTATTTATTGTGCTCTTTTGTAGACCTAAAGCTTCTAGTCAAATGACCCTACTTCTGTTGCGAGTGTTTTCCGTCAATCTTACATAACGTACAGACGTCAAAATCCGAGCCATCATTAACTCACCCCTTCTCGTAAGGAAAATCTTGTTTATGAGACATTTTCTTGAAGCTATTCAAATTATTGCAATAGAGTAATTGCTTCATCTCCCGTATGCCAGAGCTGCCGCTCTCATTGAAATCTTTCCTGTCACAGAAGGGCTTATTTCCTTTGAGGAGTTTCATCTCAACGTTCTTTGCTGGGATCTATGCAGAAGCGCACCCATATGGTGGGTTTTCGGGTCCGGAAAAAGATCTAGCAGCTAGGATAAGGTTGTAGGCGAAGTACCGCTTCCTGGGACTGCCCCTCTGTCACATATGGTACTTTTGAAGTAACAAAAAATTAATACTCATCAAAAAAAATTATAATAAAATGAACCGTAAAACCCAACTTCATCGAATCAACCAGATCTGGTAATTAATACCAACCCAATGTGGAATTTTTTTAGAAACAGTAAAATCACTTGCGGGACAGGCTTTATATGAACATCAAAGTAGTATAGGAAACTAAGAATGGACTCAATGAGCCATCTCCTAGATGCGCCCCTAATTTTTAAACTCTCCGAAAAATATTGGGCAGATCTGGTAAGCATCATAGCTGCCTTTAACTAACTTCCGTAGCTACACTTAAATTATTAGCGAACCAGTGATATCCGCAAAGGTGAGAAAAGCTTTGTAAAAACAACAACAACAGCAAATCCAGAAAATACTTCTCATATCGGCAAACTACATCTTCGCTGCATCTTAGCTGTCTTTTATAAGTAGGGTTAACTCTTTTAGACAGTAGGAAACAGAAGTTGGGCAATTCCTGGCATAGCCCTCCACCTGTAACTCACAGAATAGTCATATGCTCACTATTTGTAAAAATAAAGACATAATTTTTAGACCCAGTAATAGGCCGTTGAGATACCCGGAGATAAGCCAAATTTAAAACGTTTGGAGAAGAGTTACAGGATTGTATTATTTAAAAAAAAAAATAAAAGCTATTTACGTTCATTAGAGCTTATTACTCCAACTAAGCCACACATTTCACTATTTGGCATTCGGAAACAAAATCCTTTGGGAATTCTTATCTTAAGGCTTACTAATAATTTTAATGGAAAATTTTTCTTTGTCAACATAATTAATGAACTGCTTGACAAATCCCAACTTCTAGACGCCGCGTGTAGAGTATGGCCAACTTTTGTTTACAGTAACAACTTCCAGCTGCTTTTGCTGTCATTTCTTTGCCAATTCCAGCGCTGTCAATTGGCCATTTTAATGGCTTGACTGCCCATTACCTGCCAGAGGTTGCTGCAGCCGCCCCGCCAACCCACTAGCCTACCGCATTTGTCCATAAGAGCGACAAATTTATTATTGGCTAATAGTATAAACAGTGCGGACGATTCCTGAACAATCAGGCGGCGGACTACTGTTCCTGACTACTTCTTCATCATCATCATCGGAGCGCTACGTTTACGTACACAAAAACGGAAACCAAACATTTCCTTTTGTTTTCACGCGGTCATTGGCACTCATTGTTATGATTATAGTTGGCATTGTAGCTGTTTTTGTTGTAGTCGTCCTGTGGCTGTCATCCTGCATACTGACCAGGCAACAAAAAATATGCTTTCAACATAATTTCATTTCATTATATTATAATTAATATTTTTGTTCATTTTGTTTTTTTTTCTGTTTTTCTGATTTTTTTTTTGCAGCCGCATGCTGTTTATTGTCATTGGAACTCATTATCGAACCGTGCCCCAGCTTGGGCGCAGTCGACACGTGCCAAAGTGCCTCAGCTTGGGCGCCAAGGCGGCTTAGGCGCTAATTTGAATTTGATTTCATTTGAAAGTTTTATTTGTGTGTGTGTGACTGTGTATGTGTGTGTGTGTGTGTGTGCCAAGTGTGTTTGATGGCCATGTGCGTGTATGTGTGTGTGTTTGCTTTTATTAATTGATTTCCAGAATTGGGCACATAAAATAAATTGATTTCTGGCACTGCAAGTTATGTATTTAATTTATGCCAACTTTTTTGCCAGCTTGAGCGCCATAAACTTTTATTATTTTATATATTTTTATAAGGCCTGCCTACAAAAGCATTGTGTAAAACAAAATGCCAACTTCAACAAAAATTGGCCACTAACTTAAATGTGAATTTAAATTGAAATAAAAAAAATATCCAATATAAAACTAAATTGTATCTGTACTTTGAGCGCCTATATCACTAGTCATAACATAAAAACTTATAACTTAAAAGAATAACTTAAAACAAAAAAAAACAAAACTTTAGTAAAAAAAATGCAAATTGTTTTTGGCGCCTGCAAGTAGGCAATAGAAAATTCATTACAACAAAACTTGAAAACTTGTAAAAATGTTGAAATATTTTTTACAAATAAAAAAATCACACACAAACTAATAAGCAGCGCAAAGCATACCAAATGAATTAGAACTACAAATAAATTTAAACAAAGCTAATACAAAAAACTAAAAGTAACCAAAATTACATACATATATATATATATATGTATATATATATATAGCAAAAACTAAACATTGCATGGTATTATCAAAGTGGAGCAAAAAATTAATGTATGTATTATTAAATATATTTAAAGATAAATGAAACTTTTTTTTTTAGCCCGTACCTTTAAAACATAAACTAAAGCAAATGAAAACAAAACCAAACTAATATAAATTTTAATAAGCTAATGATTTAAAACTAAATTAAATTTAAAATATATATATAATAAAGTATATAAAAACACAACGCATAATGATAAAAGTCTAAGCGTTATACAACCAAAAAAAAAAAAAAAACAACACAGCAAATTGTTAACAAACTTAGTAAAATTGTTAAAACAAATAAAAACTAAAAGAAACAAAAAAATGGTATAAATTTTAAGTTAAGTGCTGAACAAAATCGAATTGAATTAATTTTTAAGCCAAAACACTTACTAAATGGGCAGCCACAGCAAACTAAATTATACGATTTACACAACTACTTAAGTTAAAAAAGAAAAAAAACTAAACAAAAAAAATGTTTATAAAAATTGCAACTAATTGTAAAATATTTTTTGCTCAAAGCGGCACAAACGTTGACTTTCAATTCAAACTAAAACTGGCTACAGTTTCAGCGACCATCATTAGCTCCCAAGAGCCTTTCCAGCAATGTTTCTTTCCCATAGACAACAAGTTGAGTCTTCTAGGTCTAAACCTTGATTTAACTCACTCTCTCTGTAACTCTCTCTTTAACACAAAAAGTTCATTGCAAATCTTTTTCATGGCAACTAAACGCTAAAAAAAAAACAAAAACAAAATAAATTTGTTTAAAAAAATGTTTGAAAAATTTTCTAAAATAAAATCAAATTGGTATCAAGGCAAATAAAAATGCAACAAAAAATAAATTTAACTCAAGCCAAATATGAGAAAACATAGAAACTAGTAAGAATTTAAAGCAAAGCAAAAAAGAAAACAAAAAACCCACAAATATTTATATTTAAGCGTATAATGGTAAATAGCAAAACCAAAACAAAAAAAAAGAAAAGGCAACTACGTCAACCGTACAACAGAACTAAAAACATCGATGAAAGAACAAAAACAGAAAAACTAATTATTTATAACAAAAATAATAACAAAAACACAACCGTGAAAAACATTGAGGAAAATTCAAATAGAAATTCTTTTCAAATATCAATAAAGCAAGATTAATATTTAAAGAAAACCAAGTTATCTCTTCATTTTTACTTATGCTCTTTTTGCGTGCCTCTCTCCTTTATTTGTAAGTTACACGCAATCAAATTTTAAAGCTAGTACAATATTTAAATATTTATAATATGTCATAAGTTACTGCGTTTAGTTAACAATTTAAGCTTTAACTTAAAGAAGTTATTAGTAAGATTTTATTTAAGGAACATGTTTGAATTAGAGCTACAGAACAGTTAGTAAAGCTTCTTGTTAGGCGTATGAAAATGAACTTGAATGATATTTTAAATAATTTACTACTAATTTGATTGTAGGATATTGATTGAAAATGGGTATCGAAATCTACACCATGCGCTTGAATTAAAGCTAAGACAGAACATACTCAAAGTCTTTCATTTCGTCATAATTTCCAAGTATTTAGTTTACAAGAACCTATAGTTGAAGCCACAAGTGTTTCAAGTGACTTTTAACGTACTCGAAAAAGTTCAAGTTCCAATTCAAATAAACAGAGAGTGGTTTCTCAAAACATTCCAAACTATTTTGCAGTTCCAATTCAAATTTAAGTAGTCTTAGTATGCAATTGTGTCATGAATCTGCATGAAGCTATGAGGTATTAGGCCTTGTCTTTTTGATAGCGTTATAGCAAAGCATTGCATATGATGTAAATCCAAGGTGTTTAGGCAAGTTATATGATTGATGTCTTTTCCATTATAGCTAGGTAGTGAACATGTTTGCTTTGGATTTGTTTTGTGTAGTTTGTGCATTGCCCAGTTCTACGCTGGGACTGTGTTTCTGGATGGCAAGCTTAGCAATCGACTGAGAGCTCCTCAGTATCGTCCTCGACTTCGGCACCACGACCCTCGCGTATGCGCTTTAATTTGCGTTTTAGCATCATCACACCTGTCATAATGATGATATTATTAAAAAAACAAATGGTTTTTAATAATTTTTATGCACTTACATTTAATAGCCTGAAAGGTTTTGGCTGAGGCCGAAGCAGACTCCGTGGCTGGTAATGCAGTGGCCGTGGCCTTCTCATGCGCCAGCTTTACCTCAAGATAGGCTTTTTTAAGTGTTTTGTAATGGCGATACTCGCTGGAGTCCTTTAACAATATGCACCTGTAGCTAAAAAGTTATAGTTGGTAAACAAAAAAATGTTAAGCACAACTCACTTGGCTGCTGAGCCCTCGCCGGAGCAGTCCGCTGGCGTTGTATGATAGATTTGGTGATAAAAATACTGTAGTACGGGTGAGTTCCAAATGGACAAACCATACCAAAGCCAAATGGCCACATTAAGTGGCAGCTTAAAGTTTTTGGCAAATAGCGTAGGTACAAAGTATTTAAAGGGCAGCAAATTAATAAAAACATGCGACCATGCGGCAATGCGTAGACCCAGAAATATTTGATAGATCAGACGATTGCGATTAGAGTTTTGCAGCGCTAGCAGCGCCAGGCACTCGGTGAGTATATTATACAGGCCTAATGTTAGATTTAAGCCAACAAAATAATTTTCATATCTGCAGGTAGACAAGTACATTAACAATAAATAGGCATTTTTTATATATAAAACTGATACTTGCCTATAAACATTTATGGCTGTTAGGGCCAACAGGTAGAGACCCTTGGAAGCCGCTTCCAGAAAGTCTGCCTCCTTGGCGTCCAGCATAGCGCCATGCAGGTAGAAGGTAATAATGAATACCGAATAAAATTGAAACTTTTCATACTGATGCGACCTATAGAAGATGAGATTCTCCGATGAGTAGAAGAGTGAAAATCGCCCTTGATTCTTTGTCAGCTGCGGTAATATCATGAACTCATTGTAAAAGTGCAGAAAGAGACAGCTGGCGGCATAGAAGGCAATGTTCCATATCAGCCGCGCAAATTGTTTACGTTTAAAGTATTTCACATTTGAAGATTTTAGAAAGAACTGCAAATAAAAGTGAATAAACAATAAAGCCAATTGTTGATTGAATTTGAAATGACAGCATTGAGCTGTTTACCTAGCCAGCCAGCCACATCTTGTACATATTTAGATTTTTACGTGCATAGCTTTGGTGATAATTATACACTACAACCATAAGGTCAAGGGTATTATAGATTTGTTCAATATATGTAACAGGAAGCAGGTCTGGCAGACCATAAAATCTTTACGCCAAAATCAAGTAAGCCATGTCCGTTTTTATGAGCATTATAAAACCTAAAGAAACAAAATTTTACCAGATATCCGAACACGAGTGAAGTTTTTTCCCCAAATTACATAAGATACAAAGAAATTGACCACAATTATTCATCTGTAAGAAATATAGTTAGTGAAAAGCTTTTAAGATCGGGCGAAAACTTTGATGGTAACAAAAGTAGCCAGAAAATTTGGGTCGTGGATATTTTTGCAAAAAATCGCATACTTCCATAAATCGATTTTTGAAATACGCCAACAAAACATTCATTCGATTTTAAAAAAGAAAGGGCAGGGTATTCCACTGTCGGACAGTGCCCCAAAAATTAAATTTTTTTATTATGGCAATTGCCGATAAGCTTCTAGATAGTTGAATGCGGTCGGAAGTGCAGGGTGTTATCAGTCGTGCGCAGTGGCGGTCAGGTTTTATTGTGTGCGCTATTCAGGCTGCAACAGCAACACGGAGCTATTTATAAACCCCCAAGCTATTTGGGCACCGAAAGAGACACGCTAAACCAAAGGTTGCTGCAGGTTGGTACTTGGACACTGCGTCTAACTACTGCTTACCTGGAAAAGTCTGTGAAAGCCGCAAAATCCGCAGGACAACGTTACGAATATCCAAAAGACGGCATTTGTAAGGTAATAAAAATCAATATTTTGCACTAATGCATCGAAACGGTCGTTTGTTATGAGATATTTTAGCGGCAAAAAGAAATTACTGATTTCTGCCCAATAATCCGGGGGGCCGGCCTTCATATCCAGTATAGATGTCATGGCGTTGGGAAGCTCCGGCGCAGGCTGCTCTACTCAAGCAACCTGACCGAGCGTGCAGAGACGTGCAAGCCACAAGGGACGACGACTTCTTGGTGCTACTAGCTTCTGCCACTTAAACACAGCACCGAAAACAATTGCCACAATTGAGCTTGAAGTGCTGCCAAATCGGCCCAATAGTTTACCAACGTTACCATACATTAGTTCGATAAAATGGCATATCGATAGTTATGTCAAGTTGGCAGCACGCATAACACCAGCAAGCGCTTCAATTGAAATTTGAATTTGTATTGTTTGGTACACTGTTTGCACGAATTATATAAAAGTGTAAATAAACAATGACTTGAAATTTGATTACCACCTATAAAAAATACATTTATATTTTAATAACAGCAGATATATAATGTGTAATGTAGGCGTTTCTAAATGTTGTTCAGAAACCTTGGGAAGCATTGAAACCCTATTGCATAAGTTTTTGACCATGCAGTTTAAAAAAAAAAACTAAATACTTTAAAAGCTTTTCAATTTTTACATTCTATTTTTTCACAGTTCAAGCGCTATGGCTCAGTCAAGCGTGGCAGAAATTATTGACGCTCCCGAAAATCCCGTAGATTTATTTAATTTACTCACACAACATGCTTCCGGCGAAATAGTACCCATGGATTTAGCTACGATTGATGAAGAGTTTGGAGTGCTCAATCGTACAGTACTGTTTCGTGGTCTTATCGAGAATTGTGTGACCTATGTAACACAGCGCTATACACGCAACTGTAAGAATTTGTTGGCCAATCCCAAATCGGGCATAACCTTTTACTTTCCGGAACTGTTGTTGCCCACGCAGGGCGCCGAGCCCTCCACTTGGCAGGTGCGTCTTTTGGGTGCCACAGCTGTGGAATTGTCGGCAACACACGTGGATACCCTTTGGGCCAAGGAACAGCTGCCAGCACAAATACGCGCTTACGTGTTTCCCTGTGGCCAGCCTGTAAACTATGCGGAACTCAAAGCCAAACATGATCAATTCCTATGCGATCATCTTAAAAGCGGCAAGCCGCTGCAACGTCCGGAAACATAGTAAGATACCAAAAACAGTTTCAGCTACAATAAAATGATCAGCTAACAATTTGCTTGCACAGCACTGCATTCAAGTTCCAGCCGCAACGTTGGGACTTTCTCAAGGTGGGCGTTAATCAGATTGCCGATCGAGTCCAATATCGACTCCAGGAGAATGGCCAATGGCAACTTCTACATGTGGCCACTTAAAAGTTCAATGGAACATGCATTTATTAACATTTTTCGTTATATTTTTTATTCAACTAATATTTGCAACAAAACAATGCGCTCGTCTCGCTTTACACAAACAAAATTTTACAATTAGAGCCACTAAAATTATGCTATTTACTAAATATTCTTGTTCTCTTTTTTTTTTAAAGCGTAATACTAAAGTAGTTAATAAATATTACACAAAACGGTTTACAAAAAAAAAATCGTAGTATCATATAGTATGCAGTTAGTAAGATTAAGATTTGTGTTTTTTTTTTGTCTTCTTGTTGCTTTTTACATAATACACAGCGTTTGTCCCCAAAAAATCTACATATAGATATCTATAGATTTAGACTGCATTGACAGTCTCGCGTAACCAGGCGGCGTTGGAGGCAATCTTGTCATACATGCGCGGACGTTCTACACCTGTAGGGCCGCAGGCTATGCGCCAGGATGAGACGCCAATTAGCGCCCACTGATTGGTACCAGGTATGAGACATTGTACAGGTGCGCCAGAGTACTCCTCTTGCTATAAATGAAAAAAAAATAAGATGAAAATAAATTGAGAATTTAACAACAAATTAAACTAAGAGTTTTATAAATGAGGCCTTAAATATTATCCCTAAGAGCACATGTATGTACATAGGTTGATACATACTCAAGTCGAAAAATGCTTAGCTTAGGATAGACCCAAAATCTTACAGAAATGTAATCCTTAAATCTAATTTTGTTTTAATTAGATAAGTGCCCCATTTTTTCGAAACACATGTATGTATGTAAGCTTTGCGGTTTCCAACCAAGCCAGTTGAGTCTAAACTCAATATGATTATAAAAACTACCTACATACATACATATGTACATATGTAAAGTATATGAAAAGTAGTCCGAATTTTTACACATGCTATGTAAGCCCAATGAACGACATCAAGTTCTCTTGTTTCTTCTCACACCTTTTATCGAAACTAATTTTCTTTTAAATTAGTAGTCAGTGTTTGTTGATTACAGTAGTTTACAAGAATAATGAACCTTCATAAAATTTTTTGTAATGGTAATTTTGGGTCGAGACATGAAAGTAACAATCATTTTTTTTTTATGAATCAAAAAACAATTTTTTATGAAGGTTCACTAGATGATCCTTAAATTTGTAAGCTAGTGTTATAGGATGCGCCCGATTTTAACGTACCCAATTTTTTGAACAACACAAATCAATAATAGCATTTACTTTGCCGGGCAAAAGTGCCCAAGTAACGACGGGGCATAGGGGCAAAAGTAATTACAACTTCCATTATTCATTTTTTTTTTCATGTTTTTGGAGCATGTTTTGAAACAGCTGTTTAGTTGTCTTTTACACATCGAACACTAAATAAAAATAGTGTAAAAAATATTTGAACATTGTCCCTTTTTAAAAAATCTGCAAATTTCTTTTTTTTTTAGTATAAGTTTATTTTTTTCGTAGAAATTAAACACCCTATGTATTTTAAGTGCATAGCAAGTTCTTAAGTTAGAAACGTCATTTCATCACACATACATACATATGTACATATGTACATAGATGAATAAAATAATATGTAAATTGAATTGTCTAACTTTGTTCAACTTCGACACTTGAAAATAAAATATTAAGTAACTTCATGTAATGTATTTTTAAACACCTTCGTCGCTTATAAAGTTTAATATATAATATTCAAATAATAATTAAATAAAATACAATTTTGTAGCCAAGACGATCTCTCTGAACTTTTGACACTTGCAATTAAATAATTAACTAGCTTAAATGTGTCCAGAAAAGATTTTTCTTGAATTTGTACTAAGGTAGGTCTGAAAAATAGAACAGGTAATAAAATTTTTTTCTTTATTTTTGTTTTATATTAAAATTCTAACAAAAATTTGGGATAACTAAAACCAAGGTTCAAACTTAAAACATGAATTTTTGTATTTATTTATGGTAATAACTTTTTTTTCCCATTATAAATGGGGTGTTAAGGCAAAACAATATCCTGTGAAACCGCAATTTAAGCACAACTTAAGAAGTTTTTATTCCAAAATTCTATATATGTACATAGGTCTAGTTAAAAAAGCACCCTTTATGCCAAATTTGTGACGTCATAAGGCTATTAATCGCACTCGCGACATGAAACGACGCGTTCACAGCCAAACAACAACAACAGTCAACAAAAAACAATAACAATTGGTGAGTAATGCAACGGCGACGGCAACTCAACTCGTCCTCTCTCTCTCCTGCACTCTCTTTACTACTATTCGATCTATTGAGAGAGAACGCGAGCGCTGCCATTGACAAAAACCACCCGCTTTAGATTCATGCACGATGAACAGAGAGGGCAAGAGCGACCTGTACGAGTGCGTAACGGCGCCTAACAGCTCATTTACCTACCTAACTGAACTGCAGCTGCACGCTCTCACGCGCCATAGGTGAGTACGTGTGTGTGTAAGTGAGTGCGTGCGAGAGTAACTTTTTGTATAAAAGAATTGCCGCCTAACTGCATTGTGTTTATTTGAAAAAAACAACAGACACGGATTGTCACGAACTACAAACTAAAAAGCATTGGCAAAATTTCATCATGGTGGAAATAATTAAGAATTGCTTGAAGATCAGCTTTCAAGGCGTTATGCAGCCTATTTATTTTGATGTAAGCAGCAGCTATGAGCAAATCATGAGCCAAGGTAAGTTTTAATCATTTGGACATTTCCGTGTGCGTCTTATTTTAAGTAAAACCCACTTTAATTGCAGCTAGCGAAAAATTTAATGTGCCCGCAAACCAAAGGAGTGCTCTGGTGCTGACCAACGGCAGAGGTTATGTATTTGAACAGCAGCTGTTTGAATACTTTCTAATGCTGTTTCCCAGCCCACAGCTCGTTTTCCATATGCGTTTCGACTGGAACAGACTGCGACGCGTTTTGACGTCCACAACTGCTGCAGAATCCAACACAACTGGCAAGCGACGACGAGAGGAAGACGAAACGCAACAACCTTTGGAATGCTATGCAGCCGTGCCGGTGCATCGACAGAATTGCTTCATAGGCGTATTGCCGCGTGTGCTAGAAGAGCGCCAAATGGAACACACCAATTTGGAGCAACAACAGCAGCAGCAGCAGCAAAACAACGAGGAACCGCGGTTTAAACGCCTACGACTAACCATTCAACGACAGCCGCGTGGAATAGGCTCATCAATGACAATGGTTACCGCAACACCCAACTATACGCGTTCCTTACGCATCTAGGCGCTTAAAATAAATAATTTACCAAACTAAACAATTTCCAATGTATATAAAACACATCTAGAATTAAGTGCGATGCCAAAAGTCACGTTGATATTTTTTTTTTAGTAAGGATTAGGTTGAACCGAAGTTCCTACACTTTCTAATATAATAAAACTTAGTGAAACATAACAACTGGTGCATTTGTCTTTTGGAATAATTATTGGGGTGCAAGCTACACAATTTTAATTAAAAACAAAGCGAGTCCCATTTTAATTGGGATCATTGCAATCATTTTACATATGTATAAGGTCTCTTAAGGTATAAGGTCTCTTAAGGTGGGAATAACCCACCAGAATCCACGTATCTGGATTTTGACTTGTTTCAATTGCTGCTTTTGTTCGCAAGGCAACCCATAAATGACCAGAGAAATAGAGGAAATAGTTATAGATTCCCATGGAAATCATCATATTATGTACGTAATTTAATTTCCTAATATACATTGCATATAACACTTACCGTGCAATCATACTTCTGGTAGGTGGCTTCCATGCACATGGAGTTAACAGTAGCTATGGAAACATTTTCACATGGTGCCATATCACCAATTTTGAGCTGTACTCGTTGCAAATGATCGCGTTGTCGTGACCAGCCAAGCGTATTGCAATTTGTCCAAATTTGCTCGGGCACATTGGGCGCTGGCGTGCTCTTTAACGACTTGGTGGCACGTGCTGCTGCAGCCGCCGCTGCCACTGCCGATGCTGCTGATGAAGTGCCATAGTAGTTAACCTGTGGCGCATGATCGGGCAGCGGATATTGAGCGCCTAAGTGAGATAGCTGCACTTCCTCTTCGGCAGACTGATGTAGCGCCTCTGCACGTGGCATGTACGATGCCTCGGCAACGCCAAACTCATTACTAGCGCCTTCCTCTTCTTGAGCATCATGCTTGGCTTCACTTTCAGAGTCCAAGCCAGCAATGTTTTTCGTTGGGAACAAAAAGAACTGCTGCGTCTCCTGTGCCAGACGCCGTGGAACATTGTTTGTGGACTGCCGCGGATTACCCTCTAATCGCTCAGCTACTGGCACATAATTTCGCCGCTGTATCTGCTGCTGTTGTTGGTGCCGCTGTAAAGCGTCTGGCAAACAAATAGGACGAACATGATCCGAAAAGTTGACGGGAGTTTCAAGGCGAACAAGAGCTGCTGTTGATCCCTCAACGGGACTCTTAATCATACCAATGATGCGTCGGCGTTGTGTCCAGGGTGCCTTAGCGGATAAGCGCACAGAACCAAATATGGCCATCCAAGTGGCGCGTGGTTGACCCTGGAAACAGCCCTCTGTGGTCAAGACCCAGTCACGTGAGATAAGGGTACCATCACACACATGTATGTCCTCACGAAATAATGCCACCAGCCAGGGCCAGTCTCCAGGCGCGGACATCTTTGGCAGCGATAGATATTGCTTGCCATTAGCCAGAGCGGACTGAACACCGCAACGTAATTCACCGCAACCAACATAGAGCACTTGGCGCCTGGGGCAATGTGTACGTATGAAGGAAATTTCGGGCGCATGCGGATCCAATACCCGAACATAGTCGTTTAACTGTTCCGTGTCGTTTTGCACATCAAAGATTTCCACGGATCTGAAGAAGAAAGCAAGAAAACCATTGATTAGATTACTTTCGTTTATATTGTATTTATATTTCAGTAAAATAATAATATTGTAGAGGAGTATTGAACCCTATAAAGCTTTATACCTTTATATCGTGATATCCGCTTGTCTAAGGACTTAAAATATTAAAGCGTATATTTGTATATAATCATGACTATGCTATAAAGGTGTCTCCTACTTTTGCAAATCATAAGTATTATCAAGATTAAAATGAATTCCAGTAAACTTGAGACAAAGACAAAACAACAAGCGAGAGAGCTGTATGAGAAAATCTTGACACGCTGCTACTCTAAAGACAACGAATTTCTAGATTTAACGCACGCACTAAACTTGTCATACTTACTCATATCCCAGACTCTTACAAAGAGACTCAGAGACTGTTTGACGCACAACCAGCTTTGCATCACCCTCCAGACCCTCAGCGCACAGCTTGCCTACGACACCCTTTTCCGAAAAAACGGCGTAACCTTCAGAATAAAAGCGAGGTAGATAGGGCACCAACGGCTCAGGATGCAGCAGATCAGCGGCTAGTGGTGCTATAGAAACTGAAACAACAAAAATTTTATAAATCAGCCTTGATGTGGTAGCTATACAGACACTTACGGCAATCTTTCTCATCTGATCCATCAGGGCAATCCGCTTTGCCATCACAGCGAGCCTTGCGGGGCACACAGGCACGTCCACGACCACAGTACAAAGCATTGGGTGCACAAAACGTGCAAGTACGTTCATCCGACAAATCTGGGCAGTCCGCAAAGCCATCACAAAGGCGTGGACTTTGCACATTGTTTTGCATATCATTAACGCAGTGCGGCTTCTGCTGGCATGACTGAGTGCCCGTAGCCTCTGGAAACAGCTCACAATCAAAGTATTGCTTAAAACGAGCTGGTAATCTGCTGCCACAGCCATGCATGAAAGCCTCGCAATACTCGCGACAAATGGTACCAGGTGTGGGCTCCAGGCTAGGGCCATGTGTATCACAGGGCGGCTGCAAGAGTCGACAAACAAAATCATAGGCCTCACGAAAGCATTCACCATCGACAAGCTCCCGAAATACAATTACATCGGCAGAGACTTCCTCGTAGCTCGCATGACCCAATAGATTCGGGTATGTGGTCACATTGTAGCCCACATTACGACAATAGCTAAGCTGAAGCGACTCGCAGCGACGTGGTGGATGTGGCGTGGTGGTTATTAGTTCCGTGGTCTCGTCATGGCCACCTAATGGCGATGAGGACATAATGGGCTCCTCAATTATGCCTGTGGTCTCTTTAATGGTTAAACTTTGGGCATCTACAGTCATATTTGCAAAATAGCGTCGTTGCGGGCTGGTCATTTCCTCATGAAACAATGCCAGCAAATCACCGGTGGATACTAAGCCAGCATAGGGATCGAAAATCATGTTAAAATGCACAACTATGTCGTTGGTATCTTCAGAGCTGCAAAATAATGCAATTATAATAATGAAAAGTTTTAGTGGGATTGTAAAACCAACTCAATTGTTTATTAGTATAAAAGCTAGACTAGCTAGCCAGCTAAGTATGCAGGTGCTCCGTTTATCCCTACAAAGATTAAAGAGCCAAATCTGTTGACGTATGTTTCGTTATGCTCGAGAGGGTTTGAACCACATATTTATTTACTTATAATTGCTTCTATCCTTTGCATAACTTACCCATCTAAAGCGAGTATTTCGCTACCTTCATAGGATTCACGCAAATCAGAGCGACGCAGCGTTAGATTAATGCGCTCCCGATAATCGCGCGCTTTATGCTGGAAACGCAACGAGTTCTGATTCGCCAGATCCATGCTCCATTTGTCGTTACGCACAAGAAACTTGCCACGAAATACACGATCCGGCAAAGGCTCCGGCCTGAAGTATGTATCTGCCAAAAAAGAAAAGAAACTTATTTTAGTACAAGCACATAGCGAGTTCAAAAGGTAAACCACTTACAGCCAATATAGACAAAGGCGCCGGCTACAAGCAATGCTACGAGAAAGCCAGCTATCACAGCACACCCACATTTTTGACTGTCGCCCAGCTTTCGCCGCGTAAAGCGTATATCCGAATCCGTGGATAACACTGACTCCGACTTGCGGCGCAAACCGACGCCGCTGCCATTGCTTGAGACATGATTATGGCCATGACTGTGGGTGTGTATATGCGCATGTGTATGACTACTACCGCCATTGCTGCTGCCCAAATGATGTTGTGTACTGCTACTTAAGTCGGTATTGCTGTTTCCCAGATTAACGTTGACGTTGCCATCGCTATTACCATTGCCATTGCCATTGATATTGCTGGCGCTTTGTATCTGGTGTGGCTTATGATGCCTTGTGCATCGTTTATTGTGGAAGACCTTGGGAGGCGGCGCTGCTGCTGCTGTAGCTGCTACTGCTGTTGTCAACGCATTGCCATTGCCAATGCTATTCCCCGTGCTATCACGCAGTCCGTTCGGATTAGTTTGTACGATGCCCTGCAAGCAAACAACAAATAAAAGAAAAACAATTAGTTTCATCATTTTGTAACGGTGCTAATGAAAGATAACTCTGGCCATGTTTGTCATCATCGTGAGGGACAATATCAGCCAAAGTCTCAAAAAGCCAATCAGCCATTGGTCAATGACCATAAAAGCGCTTTAAGTGTTTGTTTGACCACGTCAAAGCTGCTGGTGAAGCTATTGAAGCTGGTCCCAGCTGTTGTTGTTGGTTTTGCGCAAATCATGCCGTTAAATCAGTCGCTGGAACGCAACTTTATTGCGGCATGCCCCGCATAACCATGCTGCTGGCTAGGCATTGCACTTGAAATGTTATTAATTTGGATTTTTCTCCATATACATGTATGTACGTATGAATGTTTGGTTGCATGCAAATGCAGTGTTAGCATGCAACACGATGTTGCCTCCAAAGTGCTGCACGTTAATATCAAGGAAGCGCACTCGTAATGAATCTGGCCAAAAATAATATTAAAAATATTAATTAAGGAAACGCACATTGTTTGATCGATTAACGTGGCAGGTGTAAGTTTAAAAACTTGCGTGCATATTTTGTTTGTTGTAAGAGCACGTAAAATATGCAAATACGCAAGCCAAATTGCAAAACAAAACACAGCTGTTAATATGGCAACGCTGTTTATGCAACAGGATCAACAGGATGGCAGCACTGCAAGCGCATATGAACAAATAGGTTGGCAGCACTATTTAACGTGCAACTAATCAAAAGCAAAGATAAAGGAAGCACAAAAAGTTATATTAAAATGTACATTAATCGAACAAAAAAAAAACCTGGCAGTTGCAAGTTTAAAAGCTTGCGCCAAATGAAAAACAAAATGCACTGCTGTAGCTAAGGCTGCGCATTTAAACCAATAAATAAAAGGATCAAAGGCTGGCAGCATTACAGTCACATATAAGTTGCCAGCGCAGCTTAACGTGCACAAACTAAAAATTAGGTCATGTTTTTTACTTTGACTTAAAATGTTGCAACCGCCAAGTGAAACAGCGCGCAAAAGACAAAGAACAACACACACTTACATACAGTTATGGCCATGCCACATAAACACAATTTAGAAAATTAATCAAAGCATAGAGCGCTTCAAGTAAAATGTAACAGCAGCTGCTTCTTAATGTACATAACTAAACGGGTCGAGATGATGCCCCGGCGCGGCCCGTAGCCACGCTTGCTGCAGCAGCGTGCGGCCTACTTTTTCGCAGCATGCCGCCTGCGTGATGCTACCACAAAGCAGCTAAGTAACAACATAACAATAATAAAAGAAAAATTATATGTACATTACATATATACATACATATATATACAAACTAACACAAAATGTAATTAAATACTAACAACAGTAAAATGGTTTCCTCATTTCATAATATCAACATCATCCAGCGTTTTATTGACCATGTCGCGCTATAAGTAGTACTCTCCATGTAGATGGTACGGAGCCGAGCATTCGCTTTGTAAAGTTTATTAACTCTATTTGCATGTTGCAATTGTTGAGGCTTTATGACTTTTACCAAAGCTGCTATTTTTCTGACCGCTGCTCTTGATGTTGTCCGGGAAAAGAAGCAGAAATGAGCAAAAAGCCGCATGGCAGACGCAAAGTCAAAAGTCACTCGGACGCGCATAACGGTATCAAATTGTGCGTACATAATGACGACGACTAACCACGTGCAAAATCCCAGAGACATGGTCGGCACTTTTGTGACCGGGTGCGGTCAGGCGGCACAGAAAGACAGACACGGCGAGAATGATGTTGGTTGCCTGTAACTTTAAAGTAATACTCTTAGCGCATTTGGTCTGCCAGTGCACCTTCTTAATATTGCCAGAAAATATGTAATAATAAAGTAGGCCTACGTTAAAGTCGAGCGTACAAAAAGTACGATTTAGTTGGCGTGGATTCGAAACTTCACATTTCAAACATATAGCACATTGGTTAGATATTCTCATAAATTTAGTTGTTAACAAAACCTTTCGATAACCACACAGTTTACAAACTACATACATAGTTAAAATTAATATTGTGTTTTATTTATTTATTTTTTTTTAATTTTTTGTAAAACTTAAATTAAATAGTGATGGTCTGGCATGGGAAACAAGAGCCCACAAAAAAGTAAGTTCTTCTTTACTGGATATATTTGGCCTACGAAAAAAACATTTAGTAAAT
>JBAMAX010001559.1:0-113747 GCA_037043745.1 Chymomyza amoena
TTCATTTGAAAATGACTTTTCATATTAATTCTAATGTCATTTTATGCGTGGAAATTCAATGAAAAATACTAAAAAGTACGAAACTCTTTCAATTGTAAAATTTATGCTTATTTTTGTGATGGCACCTCACATTTTCGCTATAGTAAACAGGACCTCCAAAAATGAGCATAACTCTTCGGAATCAAAAGATAATAATTTCAAACTTCTCATGAATAACGGTTTCAGATCATGACCCATCTCCAGATATTAAGGGTCAAAAGTCACAAAAATCGGCTTTTTGCAAATAACATTTTGCCAGTGCTTTGAAATGTTTCCCAATGTTCTAAAAAATTGTAAGTCATTAAATTCTGAGAAGTTTCTTTGAAAAAATATGTACGAAAATGTTGTTATACTAAAGAGATATATTATAATATAAATAATTTTGTCCCCAGTCTTAAATGGAACAATACAAAAAGAAAGCACCTAAAATCTTCAATTGGAGAAACTAGTCGACTGGTTGCAATCAAACAATTTCATATGAGTTAGGTTTGTAGACGAGAGATAAAAAAAACCATTTCTAGGTTACTCTCATCATTTTTTACATTTTCGGAAATACGGTTGTACATATGAGGTGCAAACCCCGAAAAACACAAAATTTAGGTAACTTTTTGTACAAATATCCTTAATTCTTTGAATACTTAAAAAGTTTGCAGTTTAATATTAATGTTTATGATATGTAGATGCGATTTCAGTATAGTGTCGCGTATTCATGGTACAAAATGACTTATTTATTAAATTTTTAGTAAAAATGGAAAAAAAAATAAGAATAATAATAATGTAATATGTATATAAAAACAAAATTCACTTAACGACACAAATCTTCTTCACAATTTTGTTTTCTCATCCCCTATCACACAATAAATTATATTTTATGGGTAGCGTTTAATTAATGTACTCAATATTGGATTCTAACCTTATTAGTATCGGTTAATTGGCAATAAAATAAAGAAACATAAAAAACAAAAGTTTTCTCATCTTGACGACTTGCCAACTTACTGCGCGCACTTGCGATACTGGCAATGCCATTCTGCAGATGTTTACGAATATGGCAAACTGTACAATAAAATATTTCCATTTTATAATTGATAGATTTTAGTCTGTTTATTAAAAGTACAATGGAAGGCAATAAATTCCTCGGTGAACTTTAAAGCTGCTTACTTAATAAACCAAATGCAAAATACAGGGTGCGCCAGAGAAACTTATTTATTTGCAAGGTCAATAAAAACAAAAGTACTTCAATTATTGTTTTAATTTTTTTTTATTTAAGAATACAATATCCCAATTTTTTTTTCATGCAGTCTCGAAAATGACATCGGATAAATGGCGACCCCCATTGCGCATACACTGATGAAGTCGATTTTTGAAATTAGTATCCACTCTTTGCAGCATATCAATCGGTATGTTGGCAATGGCGTCGCGAATGTTGTTCTTGAGGTGTGCTATGGTCCGTGGTCGATCGACATAAACCAGAGATTTCAAATAGCCCCATAAAAAGAAATCGCATGGCGTCAAATCTGGAGAGCGTGCCGGCCATTGGAGATTGCCTCTGAGAGAGATGAGGCGGTCGGGGAAATGTTGTCGCAACAAATTCATTGAGTCTCGTGCTTTGTGTGCTGTGGCTCCATCTTGCTGAAACCACACGTTCCTAACGTCCATTTCTTCGAGTATTGGAAGAAAAAATTCCACGATCATGTTCCTGTAACGAGCTCCATTCACGGACACTGCGCGTTCGTTTTCTCCAAAGAAATGAGGACCAATTATTCCCATTACCGACATCGCACACCAGACAGTAACTCGCTCACAGTTAAGTGGCTTCTGGTGAAGCTCACGTGGATTTACACCAATAACGCATGTTTTGCTTGTTGACCCAGCCGGAAATGTGGAAGTGAGCCTCGTCACTGAAAAAAACCACCGCGTCTTCAGGCAGGTTGTCAACCAGCATTTCACAGGCATTTTGACGGGCAACAAAATCGCGTTCAGTTAATTCTTGCACAACAGCCAATTTATAGGTATGAAAGTGAAGGTCTTCATGGAGAATTCGTCAAACAGTGGTTTCAGAAATTCCCAAAGCAGCTGCGTGTTTGCGAGCCAAACGCCGGGGAGGACGCACAACTGACTGCCACACTCTTTCGACATTTTCCGGAGTTCTGATGGTCCGTTGAAGTCCATTTCTGGGTTTAGCGACACTTCCACACTCCCGAAATGAGTTAACCCACGACAGAATCGAATTACGGCCAGGATCGAGTCTGTGAGGAGGAATTTCAAAGCCAGCGCGGAAGGCACTTTGCGTAGCAACAAGTGAGCGACCGTTAGAAAAGAAGCTCTCGACTGCGAAGGCCCGCTGCTCTCTAGACCAGAGCATGATGGCAACTGACTGAAGGGAGGTTGGAGGGAGAAACAACCTTCCCCCTCCAGATGTGCCCTCTCTCGCCCCTCTACCCGCCCAACACACCGCGCGGGAATTTTTTCAAATAAGTAAGTTTCTCTGGCGCACCCTGTATTTACATAGGCAAATGAATTTTTTTCGAGGTCGTCTGAAACACCCCTATGGGAGCTATATAATTTAACCACACTATAAAAAAAATAAAATAAACTTGTCTCATATGGAATAATATGGGATTTAATGTGAAAATTTGATTACTCTAGCTCTTGCCATCTCTGAGATCTGGGCGTTCAAACAGACAGACGGACATGGGTATGTCGATTTTTCTAGTCACCCTGATCATATTTTAGGTAACTTTGTGGTGTATCCGACGACTCCTTCTATATGTTACATACATTTGCGGCTTGCAAATGCCTGGTCTGGCATTTATGAAAAATCCGTCTGCAGACCAGATCGAGCTGGTCAAAAATTTTTAGTATCGGCTATTTAAAGCACATAATTTTATGGTGTGTATTAATTTTATTTTTAGCAAAATTTTGCGCAATAGAAATAAGTACATCCTTAATAAAACAAAATTAATGAATATAACTGCTCCCTGAGCTCATTAATCGTTAAAGTATTTGCTATACTCGCATTATATTATTTCCACTTATTAGTAAATAGGGCTGTCATTTCCTATTGACATATTACTGGTTCAATCAAAATGTCATAGATTTTCAAAACTACAGGATGCAGCCATATCCTGAAACTAAACCAAAGACGCAAACTAGTTTTGCCATAAACCACACCCGCGGCTAATACCATTTATGGAGACTAATTTCCTAGGATACCCCCACACACCGACACATCCCTACACACATACCCATAAACAACATCACCATAAAGCAACGCACTTTGCCCCAATCAGAGTTGTAATTTATTATTTGGTATATTCCCCACATACCAATTAACAGTTAAAAGCATTTGATTTGCACGCAGTCCTGAGTTTCGACTCGGTCCCAATTTCTAATGATTTTTTTCCTAGATGTGAGAGCTAGTATATTTTTTTCCGATTGCTCGCTACATAATTAAATTTTACACATACATATATATTTATATATACATATATATTTTATGTACATTATAAACCAGTGGCGTATGTAAAAGTTGATTAAGGAACTCAATCCTCTCAAGTGATTCATTTACAAATAACCGAAAGAATCGCTTTTTTTAATAATATTGCTTTTTTTGTAAAAACTAAAAAGAGGAAACAATAGTAAATAAATTAGGATTATATTATATAAAATAAAGTAGCGTTTTATGATCATTGAGACAACCTTTGCCTATTTTCGATAAAAATAAAAAGTTGAAGCGAAATTCTTGTGTTGCCAGAAAAAGTCATTACATTTATGTAGTCTATATTCCAAACATGTAGGATCAGCTCTAAGCTATAAATCTAGAGCTCTCTACGAAAATAAAAATTCTAAATATTTTTTATATTCTAACTCGAATAAGATTATTGAAATAAGTGCTAACAAATAAAAACTTGATTTTATAAAAGATCATATTTAAAAGGGAAAATAAATTTTTAATTACAATTTTATTGGAAGACTTCTTGCAATTTATCAATGTACCACAAGTCTTAGCTTCGATGATGGAAGAATACATCAAATTCCAAGTTCAGGAAGTATTTTTCAAACTATGCTTATTGTAAGTTATTGTACCTTTTTATATAAAACTTTGAAAGAAAGAAATATATAATTCAAAATAAGCTACTAGAACCCACAGCAAAACAAAGAACCCTCTACGCCACTGTTGTATCCACAGGAGTGAGTCGTTTGCCCTGCAGTTAGCATGTTTGACCGGTTTATCGCGCTACTTTATCGTTTTCCAATAAATACTGCCTAAATACCGCCAATTTTGTCCAATGACAGCGGCAACAAGGACTACAACAACAACAGCATGAAGCTAAGATGCAGGCCACGTCAAAGCAGTACTTTAATTGTCATTAGGCATACTTTACTGTACTAACTCGTACTCGTCGATACTTGGTAAGGAAGCGGGTACTTGGGCGGTAACGAAGACTCGCCTTAATAGCCTTAATTTTAGGTGTCGACAATACTCAAGGACATCTACAGACGATGACGATGGAAACTATGAGGACAAGGCAGACGACTACGACAACTTTAAGTGAGTGTGTGTGTGGGAGTGTGGGAGTGTGCGAGTGTGTATTTACTATGTGTGTATATGTGCTATTAAGTTGTTGCAAGAGAAGTGGCTATGAGTATAGGCCTTACTTGCAAGAGCACTACTGAGTGGTGGAGGCAATGTTTAAATATGTCAAGTGAAGTTGGTAGACACCTAATAAGCTGCTCTAGTACTATGACATGGCTACAATTTAGACTTCCCCAAGTGGATACCAAAGTTGGCTAAGCCAGCAGACTATACGGAATGAGCTTGATCCTGTGTCTGTCTGTGGCTGCATCAAGTGTCAGGCATTCAAACACCAAATCAAGTGTAACCCAATGCCAAAACAGAAGTAACCGTTGCCAACAGCCTTAACAGCTTAAACTTTCAACAATGTTACCCTTGGTAACAACCCTTAGCTTGTCATAAAGCCGACTCCATTGGCTTTATCACAAGTGAGTAACCAAAAATATTTCTAAATGAGCTATGGAACTGGTGCTGGATGGTATTCTGGTGAAAATGTAAGCTGTACATGTACGACAGACTATTTGGTAACAGTCCTCAGATCTCACTAATTATGAATGCCCAGAGCTGCACCGGTGAAGGAACGTAGATTGAAAGTTTGCAGTCGGGCAAAAGCTGCTTGTTCCTTTTGTGAATTTTTTAATACACAAACCACTTTGTAAAATAGCTCTATCTAAGGTTTCCTTGTCAAAAGAGGACAGATTAAGGATTGTTGGGCAACAGTAACGTAACGAATGCTAATATTTCGTTACAAAAAATATTTTTATTTAATAAAAGAAGATTATCTTTTTGTTCATGACCAGGTATCTCAGTTATAGAAACACCTTCTATAGGCAGCTATGGGCTTGAATTGCCATATTAAAAGTCCAAGAAGTCTAGTAAGTAAAATAAGAAGATTGAGTAAGAGTACTCTACGCAAAGTGGCTGCTTGCATTTTTACCTGGCGAATGCCTGCACATTCCTTGACACTACTCTTCTTGAGTCGGCTTCTCCATGGCTTGTCTCCTAGCACCCATTGGATGGCAAACTAAAACGCCCAAAGCGTTCCTAGCCCCTTAACTAGGTTGTACCGTAGGGCATATGATCCACCCATATAAACAAGCAATTTGAAGTAAAGGTTCACCAGACCGAGACCCACTTGGATTGTATTGGACAGTTAAAAAGTAGCAAGAAATCATTTTCTTAAGGCATTTCCTACCCATTTAAGAAATTTGGGTATCATTGCTAAGTCTAGCAGGACTTGTTTTAACTGGTTCAGAGAGATTATTTCCATGCATAAGCTCATATATTTTTTATTGGGTTACGGACCTCTCCTTTATCCGACACCCAGGTATTAAAATTGTTGCTAAATATATTTTAAATTTTTGTACTCACGTTGGATCCAATGAGGGCACATCAGTGCCACCGCCATTTCGACCATTATTGTTATAGCTGTTACCGGAGCTACCACTCATGAGTCGCATAGTGCGTGGTTCATCCGCGGTCTCATGGTGCAAGCGACTCTGCGTATGATGCGAATAACGTGTCGGTTGATCGGCATAGGATAAGCCCTCGCCATCATCGGTATCTTGACCAGATTCAAGATCATCCAACTCCTCCAATTCCTCTTCATCTACATCCTCATCTTCATCTTCGTCATCCATAGAGCTATCCATATGACGCTCCGAACGCTGCAATAAATTTTTAACATAAGTAAAAAGTCGTCCCCTGGTTACGCTATTCAGTGGCTTACCTCATTCTGGGCACGGCTGCTGCCCAAGATAATGGTGCCACCGCCCTGGCTACTGCTGCTGCCACCACCACCGTCACAGTGTATACCTGTGGAGCACTGTTGCATGCTGGCTGGCTTCGTTAGTGGATCACATTTGGCACTCAGACTGCCATCAGTTGATTTGCATTCCACTCCGCGCATTTGTATGCCTTGTCCACATGAAACGGAGCACTGAAAGTGGGCAAAGCAGTTGAAGTTGGAAGCTGGTTTTACTCATAAGCATTATAAATTATTTCAATATGTTTGGGGTAATAAAGGAGCATTTGCATAAGGCGTTTGTCGCATTTTATTTGCACAAAGGATGAAGCTGAAGTTGACGAAGTGCTGTCAAGCACCGACAAAGACGTCGAAGAGGTTGCTGCTGATGATGATGATGACTATAACGATGGCAACGAAAGTGAAACGGCAAAGTGAAAGTGGTATTCGGAGAAAACAAAAAGACACGCCATAACCCGCAACTTCAGACTCCCCTCAGACCTCCATTTCATTATTTACTCAGACAAACTCAAAACACAAACGCAAAACACATACATATGCAAATATGCAAAGGTTTCTCAGTTGAGCCTGCATGGAGTCGGTACCATGCGGCGTATGTGTAATAAGCTCTGCCTTTGTAAATTTTAGGTTTATACCGCATATATATTGCGTATACGCTATACACTTTAAGTGTACTACAGTTGTAAAAAATCACACTATATTCGGTTTGGTTCATTTAAAAAAATTAATAAGAGTTCGTAGCAATATATTTGTTAAACAAAAGGGTTTTTAGTTTGAAAATCGAAAGAACAGAAAACAAATATCAACTTAGGGATTTTTTGTATGAATTCTTCTTAATTTTATTGTGTTTCAGCCATCCTCGATGGGGTTCTATATACTTTTATGACGTTTTTCATAAAGCAAAAAAAAAGTGGAAACCACCGAAAGTTATTTTTTAAGTTTAAAATTAGTCAATTTTTAATTGTGATTTTAATTATTTAAGTCAATGACACAAATAGGTTGATTTAATTTTATACATTCTTTTAGTGATATATTTCAAAGGTTTTTAAGGAACCACTCTTAAAAAATGAATTGAAAATTTTCATTTAATTTAATTTATACGCAATCATTGGATATAATAAAATATTGTGAAATCTATCTACCATTTGTAAATCCCGAGCTGGTGGACTTATTTTAATTTTCTTTGGTTTGTAGGATTTGTCTCTTCCCGGATTAGCCGTTAAAGAAGAAGAAGAAACAGAAATTGACTGAGCAAATTGTTTAAAGATAAAGATCACTTACAAACGAAGTCGAAACATTCAACTCTTCCACTGAATATTTAAATATTTACATATGTGTTCCCCGAACCTACGTATATGTGTGAGTTTTCTCTATTCCTTCCGATAGAAGCAAAATTCCCCCTGTCGCAGGTATTTTTTTGTGAAATCATTTTCCTTCGAAGTCGATCACCAAATCATTAAGTTACAACATCTATAAACACCACCCAGGGCTCAACCGGTTCAGACGTTCCAAGCAGATACTCAAAAAAATTTCCAATTATTAAATTCCTTATTGATCAGAATTGGTTTAGTTTAACATAAGGTTTTCGTTAAAAAGCTCGGAGACAAAAAGAAGCATTAAAGCCGCTTAAAGATTCTGGCATTAACATTTAACGATAAGTTTTCAAACTCATCTTGATTTATTCTTTAAAGAGCAACTAAACTTCTGCTATAAGTTTTAAAAACTATTCGCTCTGATTCTAAAAACTTATGATACAATTTTTTTTTATTTTTATTTTATTTTTTGTTTTTCTTTTTTGTGTAAATTTTAATGGTTCTTAATTTTGTGGCATATTTTATTAATGTGCATAAACGTTAACGTGTTTTTTAATAGTCACATACGTGGCTTTTGTTTTTATATATTTATAAGGTTGCAGTTGCACGTTCCACACACAGATACATGTAAAGTAATGTTTGTTAGTAGTAAGTAATAAGCAGCATAAAAATTATGCTCGGAAAAAACAACATTTGTGAAACTTTATATACATGTATGAAAAACGTAATAACAAAACCTTTATATGTTGCTTTTAAATTATTTAAAAACTTTTGTAACCATGGATAAGTTGTTAATTCGCTTGTTTTGTTAGTAAGTATAATAAGTAATAAGCAGTTTTCTCTAAAAGCATTTAAAGCTCTGTTGTAAACAAGAAATGTTTCATCTGGATTAATTGTGAATTAAGGAATTTTTTTTTTCTTAATTGCACATAAGCCCTTAAAATTTGTAGCTATCTTATGAAATATTACAGCTTCCATTCACATATCAGAGGGCTTCGCCCATGTTCTCTTTATTCGTTAACCCTCGGACTACAATCAGTGGGTAATGTTATTAACTTCAACTTTCCTCTTACTTACATATATAATTTATTCAAAAATATTTTAGTTTTTTCACATATCGCAAATTATTTGATTTTAAGCAGGCGTTTCATCTAAGTTTGAGAAAAATTACAAGTCCTTACAAAATATTTTAACTTTCATGAGGATCTTTTTAAGTACTGATTAAACCCTCCAGTAAAGAAGCCCATCACGCATTTCTCCCAAATAATTGATTTGTAATCTGTTGTTTTCAACTTCAAGGCTCATCCGCCCTCTACCACAGTTAGCCTATGATAACTGCCCTCTGCCAAGTTACAAGTCACTAATGTGTTTCTCTGAAGCCTTCGTCCTTAAAATACTAAATAACGAATGTACCAAATTACACACAAAATTAGCATCTCTTTTGGGTGGTTTAAAACTAATTTCGCTTTGGTTAATAAGCCTGCGGGTTTCTTTCTTTGGGGTATCTTTCTTCCTCAGTATTGAAATTAATGTAAAAAATATTTTAAAAGTTATATAGTTGGGAATAATATTATATATAGCCTCACCACGACTTGTATTCTGGTTGGCAACAAGATTGAAAACAGCCATCACTTGCAATGAGACTGCTCTATAATACTACGATGCCACCAATACCTAAAGAGATATTAGACCTCTTCGGAAACTGTTATTTAAGCTTATTTATACATAATGTATTGTATACATGTTTCTTAACGAAAAAAAAAAATTAAAAAGCAAAGCCAAGATTAATAAAAATTGCGTATTAGAAAGTTATTATAAAATTGTATGGGCTTACAAGCTTCATATTAAAATTCCAAGAAAATATTCTTAGCTTATGTGTCCTTAGCATTTATCATATAATACTTATATACGAAAGAGTTTGAATATAAGCCGAGAATTAAACAATTGATTTTGGGAGTGTTTGTTTATAAATAAGTAATTGCTTTAGCTTCTTGAACGTCATAAATGAATAAGCAACGAGATTAAAGCTAAGAAAAGCATATAATTCTGGGTTAATACCCATTTAGAAAACAACAAAATTGAGTTGCAGAGTGCTAACATCCAATTTGTTGGTGCAAATCGAAATATAATAAATAAATACTTGCTCAGTGCAAACACAAGTTTCCCTGTGACGTCACATATTCGTGCACATGCCAACAGTGTTAACACCCATTTTGGTAAAACTTAAAGATTTTTCTAAAAATCAAACAAAATTTCCCAAAAAAGGAATGCTAAACCGAATAATAAAGTGGAGCTAAACGATAAAAATATGTAACGCAAAAACCATTGAAAAGAACTCGCCGTCTTCTGAAAGATGGAAGTCAATGAAAGAGTTCTTTAGATCTTCACTATTTGTCTCGTTATTAACAAACCATTTTGACATTACGGTGTAATTTCTATTGAAAATTTTCACTTTGGGGTTTTTGAGGTCGCTGCGAACGAATATGAATGAATGGAATATTGCATTTTAAATATATGGCATAATTAAATAAATCTTGAGGTACTTGTAGGAATCGGAAGTACTGCAGTTGAAAACTATATTTGTGGTGTTATGAATGGGCTCACGATGGCAGTCCTGCTGCACTGACCAACATAGTAAACAGTAGCGATCTACTAAGTGTGCAATTAAAAAAAGTCCTGCCTGATCAAGAAAATAAGCTTCAGGGCATGCAAAAATTCTTGTTAAGAGCAGGTCCACTTGGTTAATATAGATGAAGAAACCTCATGAGGTTTACTCATGGTAAACTGAATAAATGTATATTTAACGAAAGACTATGAAAGAGTAGACTGTGCCTACGTTGAAGGGACCAGTATGAAGCCACAATGACGCTCTGTGCTATCATTGGATGAAGCAGGCGTGAGTTAAGTAGGAACACCTGGAGGGCTCAACTACAACAGACCGTAAAGCCATTACGAGCTGTTAAGGTCAAGTCAAAAACCATAGGAACTTAAGTGCAAAGCAAATTGTTCTATTTAAATGAATTTCTTATATGTACAATAAATAATATTTTGTTTGTTTACACAAATTTGATAGACACTTCAATCATTTCAAGGTTCATTTACACTTAACTATCTAGAGCTCTCAACTTGCCTTGAGCTACATCCTTAAATAAACTTTATTAAGCACTCAAGCTTAAGCCTTAAGCTCTCAAGCCAAACACTTTAAAGCCAACCACAAAAACTTTAAAAGTGAGCCGAAAAGTGTATTACTTTGCACAAAGTTAAGGCAATTCAATTAAACAACATATCAAATTGACACCCTCAACAGAGCACAGGAGTATAGCTGTCCTCTCCAGAATTCATTTTATATGCAACCTGAGAGCCATCGAACGTCGTATGTAGAGAGACTGTCCGACATTAATAAAGTTGCATTTTAAATGAACAGCGCCACAATAAACCAAGTTGCTCAGTTGCAGTCGGAAGATATTGACTTTAATATTCCCTTTACTTTGAGTACGCGAATAGAAACATCCCTGCAGTTCGGCCTGAAAAATTCAGCCCTGAATTCAGGCATGAAAAAGAAGGCTTAAGGTTTTGTAAGTTAAACAGGGACACAAACTTATTAAAAAAGACAACTGAGAAGAATATTTGTTGCAGTGTATTATTTCGATTTTAGACCTGACTTTTAAATAGAAATCAGTACTAAATATCCTATTTGTGAAAAAATTCACCCTTAATTTCAGATATGTCTTTTTTTATGGCCTACCTTCAGGCCTGAACGCTTAAGTGACTCTGAAAATTCGGGCATGATTTCATAACCAATTCAGGCATGAGTCGAACTGAAGGGATATTACAGCAGTGATTATTTAGGTGTTTTAGAACCATTGAAATATTATATTTTATGAACCATATCCGAAACAATTGATAATGATCAACATTTGTAAGAAATCCAAAATTTGAAATATTTTAATTTGAAGCATTACTGGTACCCTACCCAATTTATGTAGTCCATGTTAAGAAACTATTTGCACCGACTCAAAACAAATTTGGTTATTAAAATAACCCAAAGAAACATATCATTGTTTTGGTAATTTAAGGTTGTGGGTCTCCAAAAGCTTAATTTAGGATTATAAGCCTTCGGACGTTTAAAGAGGATTGCTTTGAGAACACTGTTTGCTAAATTAAGCAAATATAAGCCGAAGCAGTTACTCGAATACTAGAAGTGATAGAAATATAGCGCATATGGAAATGGACTTAAAAAAATAAAAATGTATTTACAAAAAAAAAGGTTGAAAAATACTTTTTAATTGGAAGTGCCAACTTTATCATCCCCAAAAATTAAGAATAGGTTTTATGTTCATGTGGATTTCTTTGACATTATTGTACACAGCTTTCGAAGTTCTTAACAGTAGCTAAAAGTAAAATTCTCAAGTGAATATTGTCATAAAAAATGTGTACGGTATAACCAAATGTTTTTAAAGAACTAGAGCTTAAGACAGATCTTCTGACCAAATATGCTGCTTTTTGCACTTTTAGGCTTCCCGAGGCTGGACATGTAGACGGTAGCTCCGCAAGGTTATGAAGAAGTAATGTCCCAGGTGCTTCTTCCTACGTCTACTAAAAGCCTCACTGGAACAGAAGAAGTGCTCTACTGATTGAACTTCTTCCTAGTAGAAGGGCCTTAAGAGGCAACTTTCTAGTCACACGTAAAATTTTGTTTTTTGCACTTTTCCAGTGAACCGCTCAGGCTTTTGACATAGAGTATAGCAAAAACTAAGGGCCTTGCTAAAGAACTACAACTACGGCCAGACAAATTTAAGCGCCGACTTGGTGACTGCAACTGCGACGCCAACGCCAACGCCGACGCAGATGCCAAAGACGAAGCAAACCGTTGATTAAGTTGTACCAGCATAGTGCAGCAGGCTTGCTAAGAAGGGGTCGGAGCAGGAAGAGTCTAGCAGCTTATTACGAGCCAACAAGCAAAGTAAGTGAGGCGACTGGCCCAGCAAAAAACAAAAACAAAAAACAAGGTAGACATTTAGATAAGTACACACAGTGGCCGAGTGTCCAAGCAGCCGCCGTAGGTCGACCTCGTCAACAACGTCTCCTCATCATCATCATCACCATCGACATCAACATCATGACCATCGTCAGCGTCATAGTTAAGTGCACGATTATTACACTGCACAGTGGGGCAAGAGAAAAAACACTCTCTTGGACTGCTATTACTACTGTTGAAGCTACTACTATTACTATTACTTACGCCCGTCCAGTCCTCCACCTCCCAGTGCGGACACTCCTCGATAATGCAGGTCTCTTGTGTTGGCGGCTTTGGTATGCGGCACATAATATCTGCAACCTGTTATGGAGAATAACACAAAAAAAAAACAGATGAAAATTGTAAAGTGTGAGAAAAATACATGCTAATAACATGCCAAGCAGCTAGCACTCATCGTAGATGACTGCGGCTGGCAAAGGTGCTACCAGGTAGTAGGCACCACCTTCTGCCACAGAGTAGTATGCAAAATTAGCCACGTTTAAACGGGCTGCCGCTTTAGTGGGCGGTGGCAGTCAAAAAGTGCTCGTCCATGTCTGGTAATAGCCACTTTTGGCCAACTTTTACACATAGTAGAACACGATCCGGGCACTTTTACTTACCCTCGTTTTAATGCCATTGGTTTCCTCTGCACAGACAACCATACGCTCACGATAGCCATGTCCACAGAGACGACTACAAGTGCTCCAATCGTCGGTTATCCAGCTGAGTGCAAAAGACCAAAAAAAAAAAAAGTATAAAACAAAGTTCAAAATTCACACAAAATGTTAACAGTGCGCATATACTCCTGCCATATATTGGCAGTGTAGCCGAGGGGAAAGGAATTAGCCAAAATAAATAGTTTGTTGCAATTGCCTGGGAGCAGGAAAATTCACACGTTTTGAACTATGTATGTTCAATATGAGAGTTTGGTGGTTATGGGGATTGAAATGGTTTCCCAAAACAATTGCAACACTTTTGGCCAACAGTTTGCCAAGAGATGAACACAAGATGCTTTCAATGACGGTAAAATTTCATTGGTAAAATCATTTTTTTTCTGGGAAATGTGTTAAAAATAGAGCAAATGTTGCTGGGTAGAAAATAAACCTTATTTTAGACTCTTTTAAAAAAGATAATATGTACATTTATTTATATTTATATTAATTTATATTTTTACATTAAATAGCTTTCCAAAGTTAGAGTAAAAGTAATACTTTTTAAAAAAAATATGCACTTATATACATATATACAGTACGCGAAAAAAGGTTAAAGCCACTTGGTGTTTTCATTAAAACTCGAAAAGTTTCAAATATTTTTGGATGTCTTAAGTAACGAACATACATTTTTTTTTAGGTTTGTTTTGAATTTTTGGGATTTTTTTGTGCGAAATAAGGTTAAAGCCACTTGAGGTACCGAACCTGGCAGTGGATCGGTTATGGTTCTATTGGGTACCTCAAAAAGATGCCCTTATCATTCATTTCCACAAAAATGAATGCGGAACAGTACCAGCAAGATAATGCACCGATTCATGCGGCCATATTGACACTAGCCTTTTTTCGTGAGAATGGAATCCATCTTTTCAACAATTGGCCTTCGAAATCACCAGATATGAACATAATCGAGAATGTTTGGGGACTTTTGGCATAATGTACGGAAGTGGCCGACAATACAACAATAATTGATTTAAGACATGTGTATTTAAAAAAATTTTGTTTTGTATGTACGTTTAAATAATAACTTAATAAATACATATGTAAAAAGTATTCCAAAAATATTTGAAACTTTTCGAGTTTTATTGAAAAAACCAAGTGCCTTAAACCTTTTTTCGCGTACTGTATAGTATATAGAAAAAAATACTTCGTTACTAGTTTGATGAAACTTTAAGGGATTGTTTGTGAAATTTCTCAAAAAATACCGAAACCCATTTCAACTCCTTAGCTTTAATCAGCTTAAAAGGAACCAGAAACATCTAAGCAAAACCTCTACAAATAAAAATTTAAGTTCTTATTTTAACTTGGCTTTCAATCAAATAGTCGCTTTACATTCGATTCTGCTATGTAATTCCGTTTTTCCAATCAAATGTTCTAGACAGATCTTTCATCTTGTTCTACCATTCCCAATCAAATGTAACATAGCTGGCTATCTTTGGCAATTCCAAGTCAACTATTAACAACTCCCAGTTGCAGTGAACAGTGCCAACCAATAACTAACAACTGTCCCACTCCAACCAAACCAAGTGAAACAATTGTCAAGACAGCCAAAATCAAAAGCATTAATTGATGCCTAGGTGGTTGGTCGGAGGTGGGACTTGGAAGTTGGAAGCAAAGACAGCAAAAGCCGCAATACAAACGAAAACAGCAATAAACAGACAAAATAGCAAAGAGCATGGAAACAACAACAAGAAGTAAAAGGACGGACAGACAGACAGACAGGCGGACGGACATCTCTATACCACAGAACGGAGATTAGAATTTGAGGCGTTGTGTGCTAGACAGTAGAAAATTGGCGTAAAGTTTGTTGGTTTGAAAATGTCACAAAACGATAAATAAGTGTCGGGAGTGAGAGGTTCAAAAACGAAGACAACGACGCAGCGTCAAGGCAAAGCGATAATAGTTGCAGCCACACTGAACACTGCCAGGAGGCAGTTAGTCTGGGCCGTAGCCGGGGTAGGCAATCAAAACGTGCGCACGATAACCAAACGCCATTTAAATTGATAGGCGTCAGAGGGGTGCTGCGATTGCTACCAAAGTATTGACTAGGCTATGGCTCTGATAGCCGGGGCTCAGACTCGGCTCTGCGCAGGTGTCACTGCGCTTTACTTACCGCGGCGGACAGCTGTGTGTATTACATGGCACCACTGCCGGCTCCGGGCGATTAGCAACGCTGCAGAGCGTCTCATCGACATCAGCGCCAGTTAGACGATTCCTGCATATAGGACGAGACATTTTGTAACCTAAAGCAAAAGAAAATTGCACAAAAGTGAAAAAAAGAAAGAAAAAGAGAAGAAAAGAAAGAAACGGTTAGTCAAGGCAAACTTGCAAATGGCATTGGCTGCCAGACGACAAACTACAAGTTTTGCATACCCTAACCTCCAATGTATAAGGAATGCTGTAGTTAAGTTGATTTAATAAATATTTTTGTGTAATGCATAAAAGACGA
Organism: Chymomyza amoena; assembly: GCA_037043745.1. NCBI lineage: Eukaryota > Metazoa > Arthropoda > Insecta > Diptera > Drosophilidae > Chymomyza > Chymomyza amoena. Next base: position 15,867 of record JBAMAX010001559.1, read on the forward strand.
ATTAGAGTTTCATAAAATGCTGACAGCTACAAACGAACTTGGAGCTGATAAATTTTGTTTAAGTGACAAAACTGTCATGAGGCCCGTCGAAGAAGAAGAAGGAAAGGGGAAAGGGGGAGAGTCCGCTGGGTCCTAAGTTTTTTCAGTGGCCCGATGAAATCACAGTCGGGCCCGAATTTTCTCTCTTTTGCCGCGCTTGAAAGAGATTAATCTACAGCAATGTCCAGTGTCCCCATTCCATTCACAGCATTTTGCTGTTCCATATGGATTTTGGTTCAGCGACTCCAATGGATGATTTTTTTTAACCCCAATTGAATGGTATAGATCTGTCGACGTATGGTTTAACCAAGACAGCCATGGGCTTCACATCGCATGCACTTCGTTGGAGTTGCTAAAGGAAGCTGTTACAGAATGAGATTTTGTTTTGACGACCGCCAAGACCGTGAGATCTTGAGCCGAGTCGATATTGAATGTGCAACTACTACTATTTCGATCGAATGTTCTTCGTATATAGTGTATGTACTTTCGGTCCAACCATTCGCATATCCAATTCCTCCATAATTCAGCTGTGATCGTGATCGTTAAGCTGCAAGCCTTCAAACAAACGTTTGTTCACATCAATCCCATTACGGGGGTATTAAGGAGATCTTATTGGTATATTTTTATATACATTTACTGGTATTTTTCGCCCATACTTAAAGTTTGTTAATTAATGTCTATAAGATGCAGAATATGTTGTCATCTGAGAGGGCAATCGCCACCTTGACTGACAAGCAGGTAAAATTTAATCCCCACATGAGCACGGAAAGAAATCTCTGGATACATAGAGTGCAGTAAGTTTAGGGTTGGAAATTCCGATTATTTATTCGAAGTCCAAACTTATAAACGAGAGTACCACGTTAAGCGGAGAAAGCTTAAACATGATACCTTTATTCCTGCAGCAAATACAGAGCTGTCAATCAATAATTTGCAGTATGTAGGCGAGCTACAGGGTATTTTATAGTCGGTAGTACCATATTGTAATAAGCTCCCTTGGTTTTCATTTTTACTGTGTTTCTCTGTAGTTGTCGCTCTGCTGCTGCACTTTAAAATCAATAAAAGTCATTGCACATGGTTCGGAATGGGGCGGACAAGTTCGATGTAGGGGGGAAGGGCGAACAGAGGTGGCATGTTGCTGTGTGTTGTGCAACTTTTTGTGTGCAACTTTAATGTCACTTAGGCACTTAAGACAGTCACGGACACGGCAGCACGTAGCAAGACAGCAGGCGCAATGGCTTAAAAACACGGAGCAGTACGGTGAAGTACGGAGCGCTGAGGAGGCATGCAGACAAACTTCGAGCTAAGCCAAATGGCTGACTGAATAGCTTGAATAGTTGAGGCAAGCTGCAGTGCCTCCCTGGTTGTTCTTCCGATGTTGAGCAGGATTTGTGTTAGCCGGAAATTGGCAGTGCAAACACAGACACACACACACGCGCAAACATATATTAGCTTATATATACACACACACACACACACACAGAGTCTTACTTAGATCCAGATCAGACCAAGAATTGGCATGCATAACGGGCAACGATTTGTCAATATGAAAAATAGCTCGTAGCCAATTTTTGTTATAAATACTCCCAGCTGTGCCACCATACCGACAATTTGCGTTGATTTTCAGCTATTGAATTCCGTTTATAAGCCATTCAGCCAGTAAGCCATTTAGCCAAGCAAGCAGCCAGCCAGTCAGTCAGCAAGCCATTGTATGCCAAACGTCATCATTGTCATACTCATCGTCATAATCGTTAGGAATGTCGGGAGCTGCTGCTCCTGATGCTATTCCAGCCACTGCGCATTCATGACACAATTGGCTTAAGGCAATTGGTAATATCCTCTTGGCATTTATGTCAATTGTTGTAACATAAAGTCGACTTTATGTTCAGCTGTGCAACTTTTCACAACGCATGTTGCATAGTTTCGGGCTCCAGCGGAAGCGTGATCCCCGCTGGGGACAACGACTGGATTTACGCTTCTCACAGCGTGTTGTCAACTTTAAGCTTAATAAACGGACGTCATTTTTTTTTTTTAGTTGTTATTTATTTGTTGGTTACTTGTATTACGTGGAAATTTCAGCGTTGAGGGTAGCATCGCGATAAAAGGAAACTTGTTGGACATTGCTTAAAAGAGTATCACCAGATGCTTTAACTATAAATTTTGTAGAGGGTCCAATAGGCTACAGATAATGGATGGTATAAGTATTTTTAATTTCCGAGGGTACCAAATTCTTGACAGTGTCCCGAAAGCTTTTATTATTTTTCTTATAATTTTAAAATTTTCAAAATATTTCTCTGAATGCTTAAATTCTATCAATAAACGCTTAAATCCTTAAAATATATATGCCCTAGAGAACTATTGATTCAATCTAATTTAAAGCTAATGCTGGAAAATATTGAAAACAATACGGATGAAATATATCAAAAGCATCCTAATCCTATAAAATAGTCGTTAAAATAAACTTGTATTTGTCGATCCCTTTGGTGGAACAGTTCTATTTTGGAACAGGCGGATTGGGACCGAAATATTCTCTTCCGATCCTATTACTGTTTTGTTACTATGTGCCACTTTATGGGAAGGTTCGTCAAGAGCGAATTTTTGATCCCAAAACTTGGTTCTCAAGAGGCTATTTTAGCTATGCAAATTACGTGCTCCACGTGGGTGCCATGGATGCTAACCAATCGGGCGAAAGTAGAAAACTATATAAAATTACCTCAATCTAAGGTGGAACAGCAAAGGCCGAGGAATGCATGGCTGAGGGAATCTCAGTCTTTACTTTGCGGACTCTGGATACCTGACGACCTGCAATTTCCCATTCCCATTTACTCGCTGGACCTAAAATTAACTCTAACTCGCCAAAATACGGAAGGGACGAAACTCCTGTTACATAAAGGTTGTCCTTTTCATCCTGAACTGTGCCGGTAAGGATAACACGAAAAACTCACCGTCTTCCCTAGCTGCAAACTAGGACTACGAAACTACTTGGCACTCTTTGCAAACCAAAAAAAAAGAATCGAATATCGAGCACATTCTCTCATGAAAAGGACTAAGGAACTTTGCAGCCTTAACGTAGCCCAATGCTCGACCTTTATCCGCACTATTACCGAACACTGGCTGGTGTGAATTCATGCATCCAGGCTTAACTCTCCCCACCATGATTTCTGGAGACCGTAGGGCACCTTTTCTGTCACTGCCCTGGACTGTTCTGGACAACGTTCCGCTTTCTTAGGTCACACTTCCTTGATGATTTATCTTACCTTTCAGAGCAGAGACCAAAATGCCACCTAAGGTTCATTCAGGGCGACGGATAGCTGAGACACATCTCATATAGAATGCCTCTGAGTGGTTCACCGTAGCGACATCACAACGGGCCTATTTTTGGACAAAGTGAGTTGGGATGTTGAGTCCTACAATACAGAGTCTGTGAATACAGAGTCTTATAACCATTTTATCGGACCAAAAGTATTGGTATTTCGCGGCCTGATTAGATCAATACAAAAATTTGCATTAATTCAGTCCTACCTCAAAAAATCTAGAAGCACCAAATGTGGTATGAGTGTCATCCTAATAATCCATAAAAAAATGTACTTTTTTCCAAAAACCATAGAGCTGATATACTATGTTGCATTAGTGCATACTATTAAATATTTCTAGCTTTACCCTTCAATGAAGGTAGTCTCTGATTTAATTGGAAATCATTCATTATTGCTTAGCCATTTCTGAAATTGTTTCCATCTTGAGTTCTGGGTCAAGCCCACTTCAACTATTAAGTACACTAAAAACTAAAACTACTTACAACTAAATGGGAATTAAGTGCCACTACAAGCATACAATACAAAAACCGTAGTCCATTATTTTATCCAAACTACATAGCTCAACGGACAAGTTGCCCATCATTTAAACTCTGTCACGTACATTAGAAGTGCTCTACGGCACAACCCAGTCCAACTAAATATGTATAATTCGACATAATTGATTTCGTGAAATGTGTGCAATTATGTGCCGGCAAATCGTTCGACAAGCAACAACAAGAACGACAACAACTACTGAGTGTTTAGAATCAATTCCGTGTCCAAAACAAAAACTAAATGCATGGAGCTGTCATGTACCCCATAGTTAGCAGCAGATAGTCTGGAAACCCAAACAGGAGAGAAGCATTAATTTTGGGTGCACCCATGGGTAGTGTGGCCCTCCCTAAGCACTGCACTTGACATTTAACTGACATTGCGGTGCAAACTGGAACTAGAACTAGGAACTAAAACTACAACAACAGCAAATGGTGAAATGTAATTACAGTCGGGTGACTACTGCATAGGTCACTGGGTCGGTCGGTAGATAAATAGTTGGCTGGGTTTGTTGTTTGTTGACTAGGGCGGGGTTGTCACACCTATCTACTAATAGTACTTTGCCGGTTAAGCCATAGTGCAATTAAAATTGGAAAAACAAAAAAAAATAAAATGATTTGGGAACTATTAGAAGAACAAGTATAATGCTTAAGTAAACTGCTACCTGTGCTCAGACTCATAAATTAACAAGTAGATTGTAGGATTTGTGCGCCTGACATTTATCAATGAACATTCTCTCTTACTGTGTCCTAGTATTAGCACTGACAGTTAACGACTAAAAGGATAATGGCTGTAAAAGTTACTTAAAAATGCATGAGCTGAAAAAAAAAAATGTTACCAACTAAAAGTTTCGTTTGGCAAATGGAAAAAGCCACAACTATTGTACTTCTCCCCAGTTCCCTGCAACATCTCTGAACTTGCACAAACATTGCGACAGGCGGCACTGACAATATTTGTTTGGGTTTAACGCCGTCAGCGTTGAGGACTTTTCGGAAAATTGCGTGTCAGAAATTTTCGAGTCAAAATTCATTTTGAATGTTTTGTCATGACAGCCATCGATTTTTCTTTAGATTAATTATGGGTCTATTAGCCGTACGTATAGTCAATCTCATTTTTAGGTCACTCTTGGAGGCGTTACTAAATGTTAAGTGCTTAAGCTTTAATGAAGCCAATTGCATTAATATTTAATGCTGTGTATTAAGAACCTATCAAAATATTGTACTATAATTGTGTTAGTAATCATTGTAAAAATAATAGATAATCACCTTTATAATCGCACACTATTAAAGTCAAGCACACTTAGGTGCGAAGATTTTTAGTAATACTTATAATTACACTCATTTGAATTCGTGAACTTTCAATATATGCATTTTAAAATGTACGATATCGAAACAATAAATAATTAGAATTAGAATTAGAAAATCGATCGCAACATAAATGGCCTATATCGGTTTCTTCTTTATCGGAATAAATTTAAGAAAGGCGAAGAATAATCATTATGCCTTACACTATATTTACCAATCAGTAATTTGAATGTATGTAGGATTGATATTTATTTGTTTATTAATTAATGAGTATAATGAACTATAAGAGTAACAACTTTAAACGACTTTACAACTTTTCTTGACTACCGCTTTTCGACTCTACTCTGTTCTGCTCACACTGCTGTTGATCGCGCTGCCAACTCCAGCTACTTATCTTTACATGTATATTTTTACAATTTTGCAAACATTCTATTTCAAAAGTTGGCAAATATAGCAGACAAAATCTTAGCATTTTATTCAATTTGATACTTTTTTTTTGAACTTGATTTTTCGAGTTGGATTTACATATGGCGATTCGCACTCCTGGATATTATCAAAACAGATGGTCTTGGCAGGTCGGACTTAAACTTCTGGTAGATACCATCTACGGAAAATTGACCTATCGAATTCTTCAGAGTGTAGACCCCCCACGAGGAAGATATTCTCTGTGCCTGCCCAGCGCTGATGTGCGATAGAGCCTGTGACTTGGGAAAGGAACAGATTAGTCGCTTTCAATATAGGGGTATACCAACAAAAGACCTAATGCTATTCATGCGGAAAGCGAAAAGTCTTTTGCAGTAATTTATGGATACGGTACAAAAGATTTCCTGGTCGCTGTGCCCCACTTCTTTGTAAGGAACCCGCATGGAGGGGCTAAAAAAAATCCCTATAAATACTAAAATGTTTTTTTATACAAACTAATTTTTTCTATTAAAACTCGCATAAAAGTTTCAATATTAAACCATGCATTAAAAATTAATTTTGACCCTCCGGAAAACTACTCAAACACAAGACCTGTTAATTGAGGATTAGAAATCAAAGTTCGTTTTTACCGCAAACTTAACCCAACTCGAAACTTTTGCGCACAACCCAATGAATCCTGAGTGCCTAATATAATGTCATGCCCCTAAATATGTGATACTAAATTCCATTAGCGGTTCATGCATTGTAGTACCAACCACTTATGTGGAAACAAAAAACATATCATTGCCCCTTACTAGTCCAAATACATAACCCAATTTATGTACGCCTACCTGACGGGCCCCTATACACACACACACACACACACACACACAGCACATAGAGCATAGTATATGGCAGTATTTGTATGGAACTTCAACCAAAAGCCTAATCGACAAACTTTAGTTTCAAATATATTATTTCCTCAAGACTATTAATCATATACAGGCACAGCAGGCCTTCTCGCTCTGTGGCAGCAACAAAAACACGAAAACTTTAAGCACTTGGAAACAAATTTCTGCACAGTTTTCAACAACAATTTGTGTGCCATTTTGCTGGCAAGTGTGTGGCATGCAACACGAAAGTCATCCTCGCTGGATGTCCCCAAGCAGGTGTATACTCGTAGAAGTCGCCGTGCTACGGCGCTGCCACTCGATTACCATGCAAACATTCAATCGAAACAAATTCCAATTCAATGAAAATAAATGAGCACGACAAATAGCTGACTGCTTTGTACAACAAAGTTATATAGATAGATGGTTGGTGGGGGGGTACTGAGTAGGTTCGAGGATGAAAACACGTAAAAAATTTGACAGCATTTTCGCGTAAGAAAATATAAGTAATGTAGAGAGGGGCCAAGCCAAGCCAAGCCAACCAAAGGGACGATTACAAACGGCAATATGGCACGCCAACGCCAACGCTAGGATGGGGCGGGTTACACCGCGTCTTTCACCAAGACAACCAGCAAGAACGTCTGCACTGTTCTTGACATATTCCACTTTCTACTTGTTTATTTACACTAAGGATTTGTCGTCAGCAACTTACCCCCGCCGCAGGTGACGGAACATTGCGACATCGGTGCCGTCTCCCAGTAATAGAGCGGTTGGGAGCAGGAGTTGCCTTCTCCGCCGCAAACGCCGCAGCCGTCAATTTTCTTCGTTGAGCCTATTTTCAAATCGCAGCCAACGCGCTGTAAGAGAAGAAGAGAAAGAGAAAGACAGTTGTCAGTGTTTTTTTTTTTTCTTTTTTTTCTTTTGGTAAGATAGGAATACGGGAATACGAGGAGAGACAAGAAAAAAAAGCAAAAACAAATAAAAATTGCTACATAAATAAGTGTAAATCAACTGTTAGCGGTATCATATCGTAACGTATCGGTAAACACAAATACAAATGCAAACACACTCACACACACACACACACACACACACACACTCAGGCATAGATGAAAGTGCGCGTACCGTTGTAATAAATAAAATATGGAAATCAATGAAATTTCGTTGCATAAGCTTAGGGGTCGCCGTTGCGGCAAAGATATGCAGCAGTTGTCGCAGTGGCGTAGATACTCTAAACTCTTTGCTATGGAAGGGTTGGACTGTAGGTTTGCACTATGTTAGAAAACTATCTAAATGCATTTTGATTCCAATTCTGCGTGAAAGTTTTGCATTTGTATATCTATTACATTTTTTTCCTACGTTTCTAAATATGTTAAAAAATATATTGTTGAAAATAGAATTACTTATACGGAAAAAACTGTAGCTAAGATATCAAATTGTCAGCGTACAATTTTAAGTCACGACGAAGTTTTTGAGTTTTAAAAGTCGACAACTTTCACATATTTAATTCGGCTGACGACTTCGAAAATATTCTGGCTTGATAGCTTATTATCTGATAAACATTTTTAATATTTAAGGACACTATCCCCAAGTCTATGATAATAATAGTAATAATATAGTTTTTACCATTTACACAATAATGAGCAAAATTTAAATTATTTGATTATCTTTTAAAGCTATCATGTATGTCACTTTTGCATAAATGAAGATATGAAGGCAAATTTGAGATTATTTGGGCAATCCTGCTCCACCCCATTACAATTAAGTCCCGTACATTGCTTAATATCTTTAAAAGACATTTGATTGCCACATATGGTAAGAATATCTTCATAAACAAACGAAAAAGAGTCGAATTTTGCACTTAAAACGGTTTTTTGATTGGTTCTATGGGAGCTTTTGGACCTCTATTTTGAGCACAAAATTTTGTTACCACATTATCCATTCAAAATTTTTTGATTTTTTCTGGGTCCGCTGAAACACTCCTGTAGGAGCTAGAGGTGGAGAACTATCGTTAGACGGCGCCATTGATAGTCGACGATTATAATATAGAATTTGTATTTATATTTGGTTTGTATTTAAAGTTTGTTAAATTTTTAAACAGAAAATTCAGATACATATACGATAATAATGTTTTGATCCAAAAGTTTCAAAGGTTCAAGAATAAAAAAATGTTCACATTTTCTTCCTTAAGCCTGTTTCGCCTCTTTTTGTTACATCAAATGGTTTTCATTTATCATTTTTCTAGTTATATATAAGGTTGCCAAAAAAGTCTTGCGGTATTTTTATTGAATTTTCAATTGTTCATAAAATTGGTTATAATAATGCGATTTAAGTCAAATATGCGCCGTTTTGTTCGATGACGAGTTCCCAACGAGATGCCAACTTCATAATGACCCTCTTATAGAAGCTCGCTTCCCTATTGTCAAAAAACTCGGAGAGCCCATTTTCACAGGACTCTCTTGTGGACAACTTCCGATTACCAAGCGCGTTCGTCATGGACAGAAATAGGTGGTAATCACTTGGTGCGAGATCCGGACTATACGGTGGATGCAAAAGAACCTCCCATCCGAGCTCCCGGAGCTTCTGGCGCGTCACCAAAGATGTGTGTGGCCTGGCGTTGTCCTGATGGAAGACAATTCGGCCTCTGTTGATTAAAGATGGCCTCTTCTGCATGAGTGCTGCATTCAAGCGGTCCAAGTTGTTGGCAGTACAGGTCCGAATTGAGCGTTTGGCCATAGGGGAGCAGCTCATAGTGGATGATTCCCTGCCAATCCCACCAAACACACAGAAGAACCTTCCTGGCCGTCAATCCAGGCTTGGCCACCGTCTGGGCAGCTTCCCCGCTTTTCGACCACGACCGTTTACGCTTCACGTTGTCGTAAGTGACCCACTTTTCATCGCCAGTCACCATCCGCTTCAAAAACGGGTCGATTTTGTTGCGATTCAGAAGCAATTCGCATGCATCCATACGGTCAAAAATGTTTTTTTGCGTCAAGTCGTGTGGCACCCAAAGACAAGCTTGCGGAAATACCGCAAGATATTTTTCCTCGCTGGTTGCAACATCCTCCATAAATGCAATTACCTAGATTTCTATTAGTTGCGGTTCCCGAGTTCATACTGTACTTTAAGAGTAAGCATTATACCTCTTTGAAGAAAGCGAACCATTTCTTTTTATTGTAGTATTGTAGTAGTATTGTAGTATTGTAGTAACCATTTTAATCAATTTTTTCACAAATATTTTTTTAGCAGTTGCCACAAATAAACGCGCAACATTTTTACATTTTGGTGATGTGAAAACCGAACTATCGATGGCACGTCGTGCACTATCGAAAATGTCTGGCTGGTATCGATGATAGATCGATAGTGTCCAACCATCGATAGTTCTTCACCTCTAGTAGGAGCTATATAATATAACCCCGATATTGAAAAATTTAAATAAATTTGTATCCCCTTTCGTTTATACAGACAGACGGACAGAAAGTCATGGGTATATTTATTCACATAGATTGGAATTATTTAATAAAAAATTACTACCGAAAATTAGGCGGCTTAGGATATTATTTATTTTATGTCTTGTATCGGGAGAATTCGCAAATGGCGTACCATAACAAGCTCGGTAGCTAACTTTCTTAGGAACGAAAAGTTACATTAAAAAAATGTGACAGTCGAGGCTGTGCCCGACAGTGTAATACCTTCTACCCTTTTCCTTGAAAATAAAATATATTAGTACATACTCATTCTAAGAAATACTCAAATGGAAAATGTACCTTTTTTGGGTACATCTTGACATTTAAACCAATAAGTTTTATAAAGTTTTACCGATTTTTATGAAAATTTAAAGTTATGTCAAAGAAGTTATTCAAAGTATTTATTGAATAATTGTTTATTCACATTGATCAAATATCGATGTGAATTTGTTATTAAAGGCACATGAAAATTGTTAGCATCACTACCCGATATTATGATAAGCATTTTGGTAAGCATCAGAATTGGTGTCAGCCACGCCTTTTTGTGTAAGCATCCGAACAAATCTAGTATGCATCATGTACACGTATAGCTATAAGTACGGGGCATATATATAAAACATGGCATTCACACGCGATCTAGACCTCTCACTAGTATGGTGTTCTTGCCCAAAAAGTGTTGTAAAATAATTTAGGAACTAGTACTCAGGTTATTTTGTACACTGGTTGTTCACCGCAAATAAAATTTCGACTATTATTGTGAAAGCAGCATATTTAAAAATTAATTAACACACATTTGAATAAATTTTAAATATTTTATGAAGTAAACCCAAAATATAACGAAAAAAGGATTTCCAAATTAAGATAGAATAAGTCTTCTTCTTTTCCTGCCCAACCATTATAATTTAATTGTTGTAGCTGATAAAAAAAGTTATTTTATTTTATGATAAAGTCTGAAAACTGGCATTTTCCCATTTAACACGGGGGCGGCCCATCCTGTAAATCCCCTTCTATCTACGTCACTGAATTTGCCTCATGACACACAACCAAAACGCACATTCCGACACACTCCAAGAATTGGCTGCCTCGTGCTATTATAAATGTTTTGTATATTTAAGGAATTAGGCGCATATTTTGTTGGCATGTTAAGGTTGAGTACTGGGACCTGGGTGGGCATCAGTTGCTTGTTTTATGTAGAAGGTTAAATATGATAGTTAAATGTCTTAAGGGAAGCAGTCTTTTGCTATTTACAGAACAATATATATATTATATCTATGTTTAAAACAAACATAATTGATAGTTTGTAAGCGTTGATTGTTTGTTGAGATTGACCGGATACTAATAACTCAAGCTTTTTTAGCTGTTGTCGAAATTTCGTTCCTTACCGATTCGACTCTCCTGAGTTTCTAATGAGCTTATATGCATTACTTTAGCTCAAATATTTCTAAATCTGCTAAGCTTGAAAAATAAAATCTCTCAGCATAGCAATCCAAAATTCCTACCATTCTATTGTTAAATTTTTATGGATATGCTCTTTTATATTTGAAATTTTAAAATTTGTACAATTTGTTTCAACTTCGAGTATTATAAATATTTTCAATGCACATAAGGGGCATTAGGGACGTGACCGACCATAAGCCATCCGTCCAGCTATGAAGTATAAACTCCTAGAGCCAGGGAGAACACATCCACGTGCCATTCATGGATCAAAGTAAAAATTAAATGTCAAATTGTACAAATTAACTATCTGCAGTCGTCAAAATTGGAAACTTTATTATATGCAATATTTCTTGAATCTAATGGGTGTTCTACTTCCGGCTTTAATTCAAGTTTGATTCACTGTTATTTTGGAATTTTCAAATATTTGGTTTGCTATCCTTCACAATCTATTTCTTGACTTAATACTTAGTGCGTGTTTTTTTTTTGTAACATCTCTAAAAATATACAAGAATATTTTCCCATTATCTTTTGACATGTGTAACCCCAAAAATTGCTACTTCTTAGAATTCGCTAACCATAGACAATACCAAGTGACATACCATTTCTAAAAAAAACTAAGCCACTGCTTGACTTACTAAGAAGATATATTACGCACCCATGTCAAGATATCTTGGCTGCCACTAAGCCCCCAACAAGTGCCTCGTTGAAGTGTTTTGTTGATTTTTGTGTAAACCGCAAGACAAATAAAGCCAAGTCTTAGTATATGCCACGCCTCCGAGCAATATTAAAAGCCACAAAACTGGCAACATGCTATTTGATTTATTTATAACAGATATAAGTAGCAGAACAGATATATATATATATATATATATGTATATCTTAATATATATATGAAAATCTATATACCTACATGGCCCAAAGGCAGCTGCTGCTGCTGCTGCGACTGCGGATAGGCGACAAATAAAACACAATGTAAACCGCATGACATATTGGCGTTTATTACAACAAATTGGGGTGACGATTTGGCGGCATTACACAGCAGAGCTGCCACAGCAGCAGTTACAGCGCGAAAACTAGGCAAAAACCAGATAAGGCGGCTAACACACACACACTCACACATACAAACACAGTCAAACAACCTTGCAACACCACACAGATACACATTCAAACACACACACTGTCTCACACATGCAACGAATTGAACTCTGAAACTCAAACAGCAAGCAGAGCCTGAGGCTTTATGCTCTCACATAGTTGTTGTTGTGGTTGTTGTTGCTATTGTTTTTGTTGCTGTCGCCAACTTCGTTTGACATTATTGTAGTTGTAAGCATGACAAAAAAAATTTGAGTTTATGCGTACAGTGAAGCCTCTCATAGAACGTTTCTTGCCTCTCATGATGAACATTTACGCTCAGCAGGAGCTATTGCTTCTGTCAAAGTTAATGAATCCATTAGTTAATGCTTTAGTAGCTGACAGAAAGAATCTTTGGTACCATCCTGGCAATCAGTGCCAGCAAAAATTAAGCCTGTTGTCAATAAAAGTCCTGCTTCTCGTTCTCCTGAAGCAATACGTAAGTCGCTAAAGTCGGATCCAGCTGCCAAAACAAGTACAACCAGAAACCGTTCCAATCGATTTATTGCTTTGTGTGTTGCATCCCACAAAATTGGAGCTGATACCAAGGATGAGCATATGGCCGTTAAAATTAACAAACCATCCCAGACTCAAGCGCGCACTGAAAGAGCTTCTCCTATCTTTATAATTGCGTGCACGGATATAAATGCACTCCTTAAATCTTTGAAATCTTCAATGCTAACAATACAAGGTACTTAGGTAGTACTCAACATTCATAACCTGAGAAGCAAACGAGATGCGTCTTCCATTAACTTATTTTTCGTCGATTTGGATCCGAAATCAATTAATAAAGATATCTTCGGCCTAACAGCCATCTTTCACCGAAAGATTTAGTCCACTGCCACCGTTGTCAGAACTATAGACACTCGCGACGATGCTGATTTAGGGATAACCATGCCGATTGCAAGAAGCAAACAAAATATTCAATAGTTTAGTCACAAATAAATAGAAACGAAAATCAACAAAACGAATAATTTAAAAAACACATTTCTTGATTTAATATATAGACTATATATATAATAATAAATATACGTAAAAGATAATAAATAATATTATAACTTATGAAATACATTGTTTTAACTAGTTGCGAATAATAAGCATTCAAACATAAAATACCATATATGTTATGTTGAATACATTAAATGTCTTCTTAAATATAGAAATGTTTTTCGAAAGAGACTTTTTCTCAGACGCTTTGAAAAATCTGCTCATAGTAAAAGTATATTAATAATAAGCGAATCTCAAATTAAAACGATCTTTAAGAGTTACTTACTTTTTTGTTTCAGAGATCAAATTTTAATTTTAGAAACTAAAGTAAGTAAAAAAAAAATTGAATTCTCGATGCTGCACCCCTTGGAGATTGTTCTTCGAGCGGTACGTTACGCTTAAATTCTTAATCTTTTAAGGCTATTCACGAATCAAGCCGTTTTTAAATGTCTTTGCACCAAATATGGCGGGTGGAAAGGGAGTGTAAGGCTAAACAACTTTTAAAAGTGCGATGTCACTTTTGAATTTTAAAATTAATAACTAATAATTAAAAAAAAATACAATTTGATTATTTAATATTTTATATGTTATGGTAACTAAAATTCGCGTCAATATCTTTATTCGTCTAAGAGATATGGCCTGTAAAAAAATTTTAAAAATTAAAACCCGAATTTTCAGATAACGATAACTCAATAAGTAATCAAAATTTTACAATAAAATTTGACATGGGTTTGTTGATCTTTGAACCTTGAATATCTTAAGACGCTTTCATGAGATTCATTAAGACGTTCTAACTTTATGCTATTCGAACCCATAAATATTATTTTGTTTCGCATGTCTCACTCATCTTCAAGTACAATAATATTCAAAGATAACAAAAATTAAAATTTGTCGAACAAATGGAGGCGCCTTAAATACCTATGTCAATGTTCATTATTTAGAAACTTTTTAGTTCAGATCGGATCAATGGTGCAACAATGTTGAAAACAATAGAACGAATGGCTTCTTATGACATTTAAAAAAAATTGTAATACAAAAAGGTTTACCCTTTTTATATAAAATATGTACCATAATAACGTATGTGGTTTTTATATAATGGCTTATTGAAATAGCATATTTTAACAAACTAGTACTTTTCAAATGTTTGATTTAATATGTAATAAATAAATATATCGAACAATAAAAATTGGTTTATATACGCACAGTGTATTGGCAGTGCCTGCATTTCTCATACAAACTTTAAATTAAAAAAATTAATTATTTCTTAAATATTATTGTTAATTTGTCAGATGGAACCTTGCCTTCTTAATAAAACCAATAAAGCCGCATTAAACGAAGTCCCACTGTATATAAATGTAAGCTTCGCTGTTATAACATTTCGTAGCATACTTTGAGGAGCATTTCGTTGCTTAAGTCGCGCCGCCTTTTGACTATATCCCACCTCATTGGCATTTCCATAGTTGACTTTTGGCAATGTCTACATCATCTGCCTTTGACCCACGCCCCCGCCTTTGACAACGTACCACTTCTCTACACCTTTCCGCGCACTTTATGATTTATTTATGCTCAAAAGCATAATGATACAAAGGGGCTTTCGTTATGCAATCTGCATACATGCACACACACACACACACACTCACATACATACAGACATATGTTTTCCACTTACATATGGAAATATGTAAGCCTTTGTTTTTCATATGCCACCCACACACACACACTCACACACACAGAGAGAGAGAGAGATATTCACAGATACGCAAACACACACAGCCAAAGCCAACGTGTAATTTATCATCTTTTAGTTTTAGGCGCAGTTAAGTGGAAGCGTCAGGCAGTCAGGAAGGAAGCTAACAAGCTTTATACAAATGTGTATTAGTCTATGTGTATGTGTGTGTAAGTAGATGCGTTTGTATCTGTGAGTTTGCTCCGTCTTGGCTCTAGCTAAACATTATCATTATATCTATGCGCTTGCTATCTTTCTCTTGTCTCTCTTCCATCATCGTACTCTTTGTCTCTCTCTCTCTGCCCGTCTCTTCTATACCCCGTCATCCGATTGCTTCCTTAGACAATCTTTTACCGTCTGCTCACCTGACATTTGCCCTGTATGCACATATCCAGACTGCCGGAGCGGCAACGTGTGCCATCTTGCACACGCGCCGACAATTGCACTATGACGCTTTGTTCATCATAGTGTTCGGAATCTTCGGGATTGCCGCCAGCCGTCTCCGGGGAGATGTCTTCGGTGAGATGCGCCGGGTGGCCTCTGTGGGTTAGATTGCATAAAGTAAAGATATTTATTCGATATGACGTTGATATTCGGCAAAAAGTTTTGTATTAAAGTGCACTTGCTGCTTGATTAAATATTGTGTCAAGGCTTACAACGAGAAATCGAATGAAAGCTGCTTGCTTACATACAACAAGGATATATTTTATGTACATATATTATATATAACATTTGTCATTCAGAATTCATTGTTCCAAAACTTTTACAATTCTTATCCGATTTAAGATTTTATACTCGAAACGTGCGTAATGTTACGTTATCGATTTTAAACCTTAACTAACCGTTTAAAATAAAGTATCGCGTAATTAAAAGAAGTGGGAAAGGTAAAGTAAGGGTTCTTAAATTTAGCAACAATAAGGTTAAGGTAGTTATAGTTATTTAATTGCCATTAGACAGTGTCGTCCTCAAACTTAACACAAAAAATCAAATAGTCCTTATTAAAATTCCTTTATACTTGGATAATATTCTACAGATGAGAGCTTAAATAATAACAAACAAAACTATGATTAAAATAATAATATAGTCAAAAAAACACTTTTTCAAGTGCGCCATAGCTATAGAAAATTTGGGAAAAACTACGTTAGATATTTATTGTCTTAACAATTTTAATCAATCACGTTTACAAGAGCTGCATGCGCTGTACACAAAAACAATTGAAATTAAAAGAATACAATTAAACAATCAAAGCTTTAATTAAGCCAGAATTCCTACTTCAATTTTGGAACCCTTCATCATGTCAACCCCTTCATTTGCAACTAAATTGCACAAATTTAAAGCTTAGCTCTTGATTTATGCCGAATGTACCCGCATTCCAAAAACAAAAAAAAATACTGAAATTGTATAACTAACCCAAAACGGATTAACCGCAATTCTCGTAACCGCAGAGTCCCCCAGTCTCGGAGCTGGGGTAGCCAAGCGGCTGCCACTAATTTAAACCGCAAATACGAGCGGGTTAAAAATACATAAAAAATAAAAAAAAAGTGGACAAACACTTTTTTATTGTCACATTGGATTGTGTGAAAAAGCGCAGTAGTGGTATCCAGAACAACAACAACGATTACGGCAAGCACCACTTGAGGACCGACAGACTCTCCAGGACCGGGGCCCAACGGAAGCCATGATGAATAATGAGTAAACATCCGCATGGAGCAGCTGCTGCACCTGCTACTGTTGCACATTGCCACAAAGACAACTAAAACTGGTTGCAGGGACCAGCTGACGCACGGTTGGACTAACTGGCCCTCTCTCGCACAACACTTTGTCCAATTTCTATGCAACCCCATTACATAACGTATACCCTACAATCTAGCACCTATAGACACTATGCTCCTCTTACCTGCATGTCAGCGCGCACGGTTCGACATAATCATAGTGCGGCGTCCATTTGTAGAGCGTGCCATCGTAGGGCACATCGTTGTACGCCGCGCACTGATTCGCACGGAAGTCCTGTTGCTCCGGACACGGTTGCATATTACAGATGCGATAGCGTGCGCTCTCTCCGCGGCAGCCATTTTGTGTGCTGCACCTTCGCATTTGCTGCATAATGCCGCCATCGCAGGTGCGCGAACACGTTGACCACTCTGACCAACTAGACCACTGACTGGGTCCTCCTGATGCGGCAGCGGCGGCGGCTGCAGCTGATGTGGATGCGGCTGAGTGTGATGTGCCAGTGCCGGAATTTTGTGAGTTTTTTGCTCGTTTCTGTTGCTGCAAGTTGGGAATGTTGAATATTGAATGTGGCTTGTTGTTTGCCGCACTTACTTCCAGCTCATTTTCCAAATCTGATGCCGTATTCCATGTGTCATCAAAGGCTTGGCTGGCATTTAATTTCTTGGCCCAGGCAGCATGTGCGTGCAGCAGGCACAGAAAGGACTGCAAAGAAAGAGAATAGGGGAGTGTATTTAGTAATGCTAAAATTGTGAGTCTTTTCTTAGGTTCCAAAGGCCACAACTCTTGTTAACATTAGTCACGTTAACAATTTGCATCTAACGTTGGATTTAGCTGTGACTGCGGGCTGAGCTTATGCTATATATACATATATACTATATCTCAGATACAGAACGCATCACGTACGTAATCCAGCAACGAAAACAATCTAGACGGGGCGTGTCAAGGGTTACGCCAACAAGCCAACACCATGTCGTGGGCGTACTTGCAAGAGGAGTATGTTTCCATGTGTGTTTCTTGGTTAACTGTTGCTGCTTGCTTTATGGCAGGACATGCCAAGGACACGTGTCAGCCAACTGTATTTCTTTGGCCACATTTTTGACTTGCCTCAACTTGAAATAGAGTGCTGCTAAGCACTACAGATTGACTGTCTAGACGGACCCAAAAGCAAGATCAGTCTTGATCCCATGCAATCAATCAGCAAAGATGCTAACTGTTGATTTCAAATGGATTTGCATGATCCGTTATTTTTTTTTTGCATTAAACCTCTTTAGGTTAGGTTAGGTTAAGGTTGGTACGTGACGTCACAACTCACTTAGGCCACAAAATACGCTCGATGTGATAGTGGACTTTCTTCCACCCTTTCCCACTACATAAATACACCCGATGTTCTAATTAACTCCCATTCTATGGCCTGAATAAACCTCAAAAGGCTCAATTCTTAGAGCTGCGATAAGAAAGTGTGAGCTGAGGAAGTGAAACCTTGTTCTATATAGTTCCGGTCAATGACAGAAGAGGTTCTCTATTGTCTCCAACTCTTCCTCATCGCCACAACTTCTGCAGAAAACATTGTAAGGAGCGTTAAGCCTTGATGCATAAGTCTCCGTCAACCAGTGTCCGATGATTCCTCGATTTACTTTCGAGCATTGAGCTCTGTTACATGATTCTTTTCCTGGAGTACATGAGACAAGTTTGCCGTGAGATCCTGCACGTTTTGTTTGCAGACCCAGCGAAATGGGTTTTTATGCTTAGGAATACCCAGACGCCTTTTCCTTAAGAAGGATATTGTTAGTTCTTTGTCTTGTCAGTTCGTCCGCAATTCAGTTTTTCTTAATATCCCTATATCCCGCCATCTCATCTGTGATGACTCCGGAGACGAGTGACAATTATTCATTGAATTTCTTTAACAAGAACCTAATTTTTTGTTCTCAATCTACTATACTTATAAAAGGTAACGAAGCTATCACTGAAGTCTGAGCTAAACGCTCCTTTCCTTAAGATAATAGCAAAAAACCAGTGTTAAAAATGTAGTAGTAATATATTTAGTAATTTCATTACTAAAAATCATAATAATAATCGAAGTAAAAATCTTATAAGTAAGGCAATAAAAGCCAAAAGCTTTGGAATCCTTTAACTTAAAGTATTTTTTTAAGAGCTCATATAAAGGCTAAAATAGTGACAATAGTTCTGAAAAACAACGCATCTACCGTTTTTGTCTTTTCCGAGCTTAAAAGAAAAGTAAAAATTTTAGATCTCTCTAAAGTCAAATTTATTTAAAAAATTTGCATCAATACGCCTTGGAAGTGGAAGAATATACTCATTAAGATATGTATGTCGAACCACTTAGATTTTAACATGTTTTCCAAGACATACGGAATATACGTATTAATAAGAAATAAATTTATTTTAAAGTTTTAAATATTAAATTTCTTAGCCAACGGCACTTGATGGAGGTATTACCAATATATTAGCACTATTTTGAGTACGATTTCAATTGATGAACATGCACGATCAATTAAAAAGATCATCGAAATCCTGAAAAAAAGTGATCGTAAATAATAGTAATTAATTAATTTATACTACTATTAAAACGATTCCCCAGATTTATACGATTAAGGCCTGTACGCAGCAGCCTGAAACACTTCAGTACCAAAAATCTAAAGGATTTACTTTAGAAACGCACGAAATGTGGAATTATTTTAGTCTTTTTTTGTAATATTTATTAAATTTACTGTTTTATTAGAAAAAAAAACGTGACAAAAGAACACATGTTTGATAAGCAGAGTAGAGAATAGACAATTTTTAAGAGATCTACTGATTATATTCCCCAAAAATCATGCAGTAACATTGTTTTGGTTATTTTGTTCAGAGCTCTGGTTAACAAACCTACAGAAGCTATGCTTCCAAAACTATTTTTACATGAAGTTTGATATTGTTCGCAAGTGATTTTTATTGCTGCGTACAGGCCTTTGCTTTCAAAATGCTATAATTAATAATGTACTCTCTAGCAATTTTTAACAATCTAAATGCTTTTACAACTACTTAATTTCATCAAATCTTTAAATTTAATTAACTTCAATATTAAGCTTTATTTGGAAATTGATTAAAATTCAAGACAATTACTAAATTAAATCAAGACTTCTACTGAGGATAAAACTAGAATTTCAGAATAAATATCTTTCTTTGGTATCACGAAGTGGATAGCACCTGCCCATAACTGAGGTGCCTGAAGTGACTCCGTTTATGAGTCCATCGGTTTGCTATGACGCAAGTACCAATATGGTACGCTTTCGTGCCGCTCTTGCAATTCTTATCTAATCATGATAATCAAACACTTAGTTCATGAGAATCCTTTGATAGTTGCGACCAGCATACAAGAGCACATCAAAGCCCAAGACAAGCCGCATCTAAAACATGCTAAAAGCCTCTTCATAATCTTAACTCAAGTCGGCTTAACAGCTTGTTCAAGCCAAGCCCCAAACACAAAGCCCAAAACATGTTGACCAACAAAGCAGCTAATACAAATCCAAATAGAAATACAAGAACATCTCTAGTATCTTAAAGGCAAATCAGCGGCAAATGGACCACAGCAAATGTAAAACAAATCAACACAAGACAAACACAGTTGGCCCGGCCACAAATTCAACGCCCGCCCCAATGTGCCCTTGCTTTGCGCCCTTAACAGACGCCATATAAATTGTCTTTTGCATGAAACATGACCCACAGCACACATACACACGCACTAAACGACACACAGATACACACTAACACACACGCAAATAGGCAGCTAGACAGTCTAAGCCATTTTATTGCAGTTTAGCTGGATATGTAAAAACCCCCCGAAACCCCTGGCACCCTAGCAACGCTCCCCAACCACAGTGCACAGTGGCACAGACAATCAAGCAAACAAGATGAAATGTGCGATAAAGCAAGTGTAGAGCAATAAAGGCTGCTAAAGTGAAGGCAAGGCCAACCAACAGCACAAACTCTTAACAAAATCGGCGTAAAATCTCATATGTCCATCCATGCGGTTACAAAAGCTACTAAATTACTATTTAAGTATCTATTACCACGTTTCAAGTGTTTGGGGTCGGCCCAAAGACTGTTCCAAACTGGACAGAGCTGGCGACCGACCCTTATGCAAACATTAGAAAAAACAAATATACAACTAAACTATGGGGCAGGCACAGATATTTAGTCAGCACGTGGCAGGTGCTACAACTACGCACAGGAAGTTGCATGTTTGTTAGTATATATATTGTATATATATATATATATATGAGTCTGGGTATTTTTGAAAGCGTAGACCGGACTCGAACCGACCCGACCTACCATTGGGCACGGAAAAAACATTAGAAAACAGCAAGCTCAGAGCACATTTTATGCACAAGCATTTTGCGATTCCGGTAATTATTTATTTATGAGTTGAAACAGTTTCAATAACTCACTTTTTCCCCCTACTGCCCCATCCCTGCCGACCTACAACAGCGTTACCACCTCCACCACCACCAACATCTCTGCAGCACTCAGTCCAACCTCACTCAATGTGGTTCCTCTTCTATTCGAAGGGGGGCGCTACCTGAAGCCGCCTAGAGAATGTGGAGCGGTGTATGTGAGAGTGTGGTAAGTGCTCAGACGGCATCGTCGTCATGCCAGGAAGTCATTGTAGGTAGTTAGTTAATGTGCACAGTGGTGCGAAAATGATGAATATGATTTTAAGCATTTGATGGCTTTAAGTGTAGGTGTGAGGATTTTAATTAGTTTTGCCAGCAAAACACGAAAACTCAAAATCATTATAAGAATATTTTGGGCGTTACCCAAGTTAAGCACGAAAAACTTTACTTTTATTCTTCATGAAATACTATACAGCGAATAGCCTCACCTTGTTCGTTTTTAAAAAGGGAATACCTGCAGAGTGGTTTTTTCTCACTTTATGACTATTAAAATATTTACCATGTAGGACAGTAAAAAAAAGAGTTGTGTAAGGAAGTAAAAACACCACATGCCATTTTCCTTGCCGTACAATAGTGTTCATGTCTAATTTCGTCAAAGATATATTTTTTTTAAATATTTAATTCTATCGTAAATTAGGGGACTTTGACCCTGCCTTGTATGCAAGCTCACGACACGGATTAAAATCTATACTAATTTTTCTATGACGGCGGAGAACTGGATGCATTTTTTATAGTGGTATGCTCTGCACATTAAAAATGTGTACCGCTAAGCTTTTACGGTTTGGACTAGTCCTCAACACGAAAATTGAGCATAGCCCCTGTATGAATAAATCTTGCTACAGCCTACTCGCCCTCTTTAAATATGCATTTCCCAAAAGGATTAAAAGGAATTTTCAAATATGCTTTCGTGCTTATCTTCAACATAAAAGCAATCTTCACGACAAATTTTATTTTGTGTGGCTCTGTAATACAAATATGATTAAAGCAAACGAAAATACTTGGGATCCCGAACAACGAAACCAGTTTTTAAAGACCATGAACAATTTTAACCTCAAGTAAACCGTAAAAGAATGAGAAGAATTCTTGGACCGTGCGCTGCCGCAGATTTTGGTGCAATAGTCTCGCTTGTTATGTTTATTAAGAGTGAGGATTCAAATGCTTATAAGAGTTGGGATTACCGAATAAGTTTGCATTTTTCGTTCTGCTTTTGGTGAAATCATCTTGTTTTCCACTGTTGCTTACCGTCTCCGACCACTCCAAGTTTTATATGCAACCATATCATCACACAGACAGTATCACTTACAGAAACCATTTAGACAGGCGGGAATTTTTGTCATACGAACCTATGTTGACGACCTAGTCATTCTAGCCTAGTAACCTTTCATTCATCTTGCCCCACAGTGCGCCAGAACATCAAGAAAGAAAGTTATAGACATCAGGTCTATTTTCAGAGAGCATTAAACGGGCAGCAGCTTCCAGGCCAGCTCGGCTTACATCAGGTTACAAGCTACACGAAGGCAATTTTTGCATAAATGCTAGGACATGGTTGGTTAGGTTAGGTTAGCGGGGCGGTTCTTCTCGTGGTATCAAACTGGAGGGTTACCAACGTCATGCTATGGATGCTGGGACGCCAAATGCCAGTCAGTTAGTCAGCCAGACGATTAGACTGTCACTCAGCAGAAGTTGAGCTCTGGTAGCCGTAATGTATGTGTTTGAGGCACTGTTGATTGTATTGTATTGTAACTGTTTATATGTAACAAAGTGTATGTGAGTGTGTTTGTGTACAGTTGGATAATGTGTCTGTAGTGTCACGTCAGTTATTTATTCAAAGCGACAGGCGGCACAAAACGTCAATGAGCAAAAATTTCCGTATGCCAAGCTTACAAACTTATGGTATGAGTCACTTATAGGTATATGTGTCGATACACTGAGAAAAAGGCATATAAATAATATACTTGTTATATACTATGTCAAATGGATAAGGCTATGTAACATCAGAATATGAGCAGGGCGTCATAAACAAATAATCAGCACGTTAAAACAAATCAGAATTTTTTCTTAACCTACCAATGTCTCCCAAAATAGAATTTATTAGCCTATGGCTTAACTTTAATACCATATATTCATAGGTTGAAGGGCTCTGATTTTTCTAACAATTGCAAAATTAGTTTAAAAAATCGAAAGATTAGAATTTAATTGAAATTACTTTTGTGCCAACTTTGTTGAGGTATAAATAATGCCGATAAAATTTGAAAAAAAATTGCATGCTAAGGTAGATATGAGTACTAAATTTAGGAAATAATTAACACCAAATTAAACACGTTTTGACTTATGAGTTCAAAGAAGTAATTCGTTTTGAAAAAAAATTCCAAAAGTATTAAAATTTTCTATCTGCTTTAAAGCATTTTCTTTTATTTTATGTAAAAGTCGGTTTTTAAATTTCTTTGATAAATCGCATGCTTATGATATCTCAACCGCTGCATTTTTTAAATATAAAATGCGTCGCGAAAAAATTATAGCAGCTGAGAAAAGAGGCGAATCGAAACAGCAACTTGACAATCAGACAAATAGCAGAAAAAAATGGAACTAAGTCAGTCAGTTGTATATAATTTCCAAAAAATTCTATCAAATTATGGGAGAATACTCCCAGTAGCGTCAAACTCAATGTGTTATGCTGTGAATATCCGGTCAAAATTGGGAGTTCAAGCCAGTACACTGAGTGATTAGAAGCGCCAAGCATCTTAAAAAATTAAAATTAAAAAACACCGCTAACAAACGTTCGTAAGAAAGCTCGTTCTGATATTGCTCGGAATCATACCTATGACGTGGAAGACCGAATGGTACAATATCGCTTTTTGGGACGAAAACGCTTTAATTTGGATGGAACAGGCTTTAATTATTACTTCCATGATATATATATATATATATATATATATACTGGTCCAAAGTAAGAGATGGCATCCCACACCATTATGCCACCCTCACGACTATGGTGACGGGTCAAATGGTGTTATTTCTTTCTCCGTCGGTGGCTTAAGTGGTAGCGTACTCGCCTCTAAAACCGAAGTTCGGTGGTTCGATTCCCCGCAGTAGCACTGGTGCATTTGCCTAGCACTGGCATCGCTAGCTCAAAGACGCCATTTGCCATGAAAGTCTCTATTAATTAAAGACACCGCCGTTCGGATTCGGCTATAAACTGTAGGTCCCTGTTCTGTTCGAACAGTTATTAATAGAGATCCCCTATGCCCCTCCTCCAAGGGGTCTAACAGGGAATTATATATATATATATATATATATATATATATAACACATAACACATTTGGACCAGTCGATATCGAGTTTGTTTTTTCCAAAATGAATGCGAGTCGCTACAAGAAACTTCTCGAAAAGGCATTTGTCCAATTAACCAACATTTTTGGGCCATTATCCTGGACTTTTCATCAAAATTGACCCTAATACATACTGCTCGAGTAGTAAAGAAGTGGATTTTCGATCAAAATGTTTCTTTAATGGAGTGGCCGCCTCACTCTCCTGATCACAATATTATTGAGAGCGTATGGGGATGGCTCTCGAGAAAGGAGGACGACAATTTGAAGATGTCAAATCATTCAAAAATGCCATCAAACTTGCCTGGAGTGAGTTATCACTAAACGACTTAAAGTCGCTTTACGATTCGAAGTTTACGAAGTTATTTCTAAAAAAGGTGGATACACACATCACTAGTTTAGTCTTAATTAACCTAAAAATGCGAATGTATAAAGAGTTTTCGTATGAAGTTGCCATTTAAAATACTTTATTGGGCCTTGAGTCTATTTAATTGACCGATAAAAATGTGTTTTTTTTTTATTTAGATTTAAGTCCTGAATAATAGAAAAATATTGTTTGTTACGAGTCATTTTGTTTTTGATTTTGCGAATACTATTTTAAAATAAAAAATATCTGACTCTATTTCATTGATCGGGAGTGTAAAAGCTCAATGCAAGCCCGCATTAAGCTCTCTTTTCTATTGCACTTGCAGCAAGTATACACATACATACAATACACCAAATTTAAACATAAAAGCTAAACGTTGTAATTATTGGAAAGCACGATCTATTGATTTCGAAGTATAATCCTTCAACGAAAGCAGGGAACAATAATTTTTAACCAAGTCTTTTATTCTTTTTTTACAGAAAAAAAAGGTAAGCAAAAAATTTTTTCAGTTGAAAACGAACCTTGGCATATTAAAAAGCTCATACATTATGGCACAAAAGTTTGGCGCTCTATTGTTTTTTACTCGCCTACTGCTTGAAACTCTCACACAACTACTCACAGGATGCTTGATTTCGTTACGTGACTATTTTTTAGAGTTCTTATTAGAGTTATATTTGCTTTTGGCCAAGTTAGCACATCCGCACGACTATATGACTTGCGTTTTCTGGCCATTTTTCTTTTTGATTGCACTCCAAACTGCTTTAAGGAGCTCCTATTTTTGAATCTTAATTTTAAAAAATCGTCACTTACTAAAGTTCTTATTAGAATTATATATGCTTTTGGCCAAGTTAGCACATCCGCGCGACTGTATGACTTGCGTTTTCTCTTTAAATCCGCTTTTCTTTTAATAAGTTCCCAACTTGGAGCTTTCAAGTTGCTATAGGTACAGTTTTCACTCGCTCAGAAGTCGAAAAAGAATTTTATACATACATGTAAGACTCATAATGAAATGTTGATTGATATCGTTCAGTGATTGGTAACAGTATGTAACCAAAATATTTGTATATAATCAACATATTTATTGCAAGCACCCAGCAATGATTAAGAAAATTCGCCTTTTTAAGCTGTTTCCAGAAAAATCGCGCTTTTTTTTTATATCCACACTTACCATAGATTTTTCAACATTTGTATGATCGTACTTAAATTTGTACCACTTTAATTTTTCAGTGTAGCTCTGCGTTTATGTATATGTCTGTGTGTGTGTGTGTCAGTAACAAAGGTAGCAACAAGAACAATGTGAGCTACGCTAAACTTTTACACGAAGTTGAGTGTGTCGCTATGGCACGAGCTGCTTCTTATTTGATATAAGTATCTGTGTCTGTTATGAGTGTGAGTGTGTGTGTATGTGTGTGACTCTATGTGTCGCTTCACTTGACAAGGGATGGATGATGGCTGGCTGACTGACTGGGTTGTTCTCAGAGTGTTCCAATGGTTGGGCTGTTTTGGGCTGCATGGTAGGATTGATGGCTCGTTGGCTGCTTAGGTAGCTTTGTCCATATGCCATCTTGTCTAACTGTTTGCCCGCCGTCTGTCTGATGGGCATGTCTATCTATTTGACTGACATTACTTTGTCATTAATTTTCGATGGCAACACTTGACGTGCAACACACACACACACACACACACACACACATATACTCAGACATACACTCATGTAGAGGTCAAATGTCAAAAAGCAAAACCAGCTACATTTCAGTCTAAATATATCAATGCTTCACAGTTGGTTATGGCTCGCGCCAGGGATGCAATGACGTCACATAAAAGCACACGCAGCTCCAAAAAAAAATAAATAAAAAAATCAAACCCACGACCGCTTCAACCTTAATGCCATTTAACAGCTCTAAGTGCTCTAGGGCTTAGCCATTATTAACTGTTTCCGGCTTGCAACTCTCAGCCATACATGTATGTACATGTACTTATGTATTTATGTCTGTTTGTGTGTGCATCTGTATATGCAAGTCATTTTTTTATTTATTGTATTTGTAGTTGCACGAGTATTTGTATTCATTCCCGCCGTTAAAACTGGCTTCTATGGCTTCATATACGAGTATTACAATAGCGCGGCGTCAACTGGTTTTGCGAGTTCAGCCGCAAACTATGCTACAAATTTTTTTCGTTTATTTTTCGTATTTGTTTGTAGCATGCTGTAGGTGGCGCCACAACTGTGTTCTGTTTTCATATGCACATGAGTGGATGTCACGAAAATCGTTTCCAATTTTAAAACAACCCACAAAAAATCTCAGTATTACTGCAAAAAATGTTCAAGAACGCCATTTTTCGGGAGCATAACCCCAAATATCTCAAAATCCTTATTTAATGGGTCAAGCTTGACCAGGTATTCCGATTCGGAAATGACCCTTAGCTATCAAACAACTGGCATGGCGACGGTATTTGTGTTATAAGTTTTATCAAAGGGATAATTACTTAATTATAAAAGTTATTGAAAATATATATAAGCAGCTGATGTTCATGGACTGTTCCATAGTTGGAACCTTATATAACTATACTTTTGTCAATTATATAATAAATTATTATTTATTAGACGAACAATATTAAATATTTTTCCAAATTAAAAACATTTATCATGTTTTTGCAAAGCTAACATAAAATATTCATCATTGGAAATTGAAAACAAATAGGG
This sequence comes from Chymomyza amoena, assembly GCA_037043745.1. Lineage (NCBI taxonomy): Eukaryota > Metazoa > Arthropoda > Insecta > Diptera > Drosophilidae > Chymomyza > Chymomyza amoena. The sequence goes on from JBAMAX010001559.1 coordinate 43,668, forward strand.
TTGTCAACCGCATTGCATAATTAGCTAGACAAAATTTATGCTTATTATTGTATGAATTCTCTTAAAGTTCTTTGCCATCAATGAATTTTTCAAACTATGCTTTGCTCAGACAAATTCCACAGAGATTTCCTTGACAACCCCGAATGCATTGATTTTTAAAACTCGCTGCAAAGTCAAATGCCTGCAGCACACAACATAAAAAGGATTTTTTTTCAACTTTGGTATAGCCAAAATATTTACCAACAAATATATGCAAGCATTTCATTTTTATGTGCTCCAAAGTTTGTCAATAAATATCCATCGATGACGAACTACACAGACAAAGGAAGCAAACAATCAACAGACATGTGACGACAAAGATACTCTGAAACCCCATGGTTGATTGTTTTCCTTATTTTCGGGACAAAGGCTGCTTTTTGGCACTCTGCTGCTACTTTGCATGTCCTGCAGTCATTAACTCAAAAACGGAATCGAAATGAAATTGAAATAAAATGCACGATATTAAAGCGAAAGGAAGCAAAAACAATAACAACCAAGACAACAGCAACTCCAATGAGTGTTGTCGTCAGTCCAACGGATTACATGAGAGTGTTACAAATTTTTATGCCTGTTCTACACGTAGTAGTTCCTATATAGCACAAAGAGAGTTCTTATTGTTATTGTCGTCCTTTTTTTTCTCTTGTTACTGTAACAGTAGTACGTGTTGTTTGTACAAAGGACCAAGAGTCCAGCACTCGGCACCGGCACTGGCGCGTCAAGTGGCATTCAGTTTCTGTCAGTTGGCCAAAACTAGTAGGTCCTGAACATGGTCAACAGACGGCAGAACTCCATGTGGGCGCTGAATACGTAAAATTGAGTTTTCATGTAGACTATTTCAATTTTATTAATTGCCATGGCAGATACCAAAAAATGAATTCCTTTAAAGCAAAATGGGCAGCTTGATGACTGAGTTTATGGCTGATTTCTGACACTTGTCTTACATTTTTGACTAAATCAATTTCAATAAAATGGCAATAAAAAAACAATTTAAAACGTTGTATGAATAGAAAGAAGGCTAAAAGGCTAAAGATACGAGATTTTCACATGCATCCAATCTGATCACTTGTAGTCGCTTTCAGGTCTGTTTTACTTCTCAGGCTTTTAATTCTTTAATTTAATCGAGCCCCACATTGGGCGCCAATTGCACAGGTCCAAAAATATCGATGTCTATCACTTGTAAGAAAACTAATGTTCTTTCCCGAATTCGTAGTCAGAATTGGCACATCATGTCAGGATTTGAGATATTTGGGGTTATGCACTCGAGAATGGAGTTTTTTCATACTTTTGAGGTTATGTACAGGGTGCAAAAATTTGTGTGGTCTGTCTGTTACATCATTTAGTACCACTCTTTGCCTTTAATTTAAGAGTTCAACAGGCCAATTACGATTCTTTTTTGCTGTTGTCTATTCAAATTAGGCTTACGAATTTGTAAGATTGCGACGAAAATCGTCTAGAGGGCGCTGGTATTTATTAAGAGACTACCACCTAAATACTTCCACTTGCCTATAAACAACTAAGTCGGCAACTCCTTTCTTATCCGTTTTATTCGGGAGCTCTAGTACTCTATGCTGACTACAATAAATCTTCAGCTCTTTTAATCCACACAATGTTGATGTTTTTGCATATTGAAATTCTGACAAATTTCATATCCGAGCATAAACGCACGTTTTTGAGCTTATTAATTTTCTTATGCCATAATCTATCTTTCAAATATCTCTACGCTATATCAAAGAGTCCACTACAGTCCACTCCATTTATCATTTCAATATGCTGGCCAGCTCAGCTTCATCATTGTAGCGTTTCTATGACTTCAACGCTCCAACCCCAAAAAACTTGTCAACTACGCCTAGACCATTAACACAAGTTTCCCCCCCAATTCGTAGAAAAAACAAACAAACAATCATTCAGTCAGACAATCGCATGCTAGCCTCAAAAACCTTAGTCGAGAAGTCAAGTTGCACAAAAAAAAAAAAAAAAAAATATCCCAAACGAATAAAAGAGAGCCCAAAACTATCAAGAAAAAATATTTACCACAAGTAACAATAAATCCACTCAAGAAGTGACTATGGCACTAGAGAAGCCACCAATACTAGAAGTAGGCAACCAAGGCACAACAAGCAAAGCGCACACAAAAGCCTTAAAGTTTTCCTTGGTACTGGTAGGGGTCGTTAAGGTTCGGAATATGCTTGTATGCGAGTGCTGGGTCGTGGTAGCTCTTCAGCTCTTGGCCCATTTACAACACAAAAAGCTTTCATGTCATTCCTAACCGCACGCCAAACACACTGCAAACCCTTTACGTAGCGTCCCAACCCCGACTCGCTTCAAGGATGCCGGGTTCGCACGCAAACCCCATTTTTTATTAAGTGTAACACACACTTGGACAAATTGATAGCAAGATTAAATCTGAGGCACGTCACTGAGTGAGTTAGTGAGCCAGCAGAAAACCAAGAAAGTTCAGTCAAAGCCAAGTCATTTTGGGAGGCAGCTCATAACTCATTGGGTTAGGGTGGCAGCATTTTTTGGTAATTAAATTTAATATTAATTATTGATAAGCAGCAGCGGCAGCAGGTGTTAAGGGTCACGCGCTCGGAACCAGGACCAAGCAGCACGGACCACATCTAATTGCCCGTCATTGGCAAGCCTGGCATTAATCCAGTCGCCAGTCAGACGCCATTTCTAATTTCAATTTACTGTCGCTTTTTGGGGTTTGCTTTTTCACTTTGGTTTATTTTATTTTTTCTCTGAACTGAAATGACGCCAAATGTCCATTGACATCGTCGTTGTAGACGTCTTGGCCATTGCCGAACATTAAAATTAATTACCACAAATGGACAAGTCTCATTACTATTGGCATCGCTTTTCGTCGCTGAACTACATACTATACCCAAAAACACATGAACCCAGAAGGTTCTTACTCGTTCCATGTGCATATATACATATATACAAAGTAAAGAAATGTTCTAGCCATAACTATTACTGGCAGTTGGTAAGAGGGAATTCGGTAAGGGCAGCACTCAAACAAAAAACTATACACAAAAGTTACAAAAGTAAATCATTAATTTTTTTGTTGCCCTACAACAAACTACATGGGTCATATGGACTTATCAAAGTGAACTGTGAACTGTTTGGAATAATATTAAGGCATAATTGCTAAATAAATCAAGAGATGCAAAAATGGCACAAAACTTAAGCTTGAGTCGAAGAAGTCCTTATTATTCGTTATATCCTGTTCAGGAATATTGAATTCTATAGAAATTTTATTGAAAAAAATATAAGAAAGCGTCAGTTAACATACAAGGAATCATTGAAAGCAGCAGTAGCTTTGTAGTAGGAGATGAAAGAACCAACGGTGATCAAAATTTTGTGAAAAAGTTTATGGCGTCATTCAGAAGTGTTTATTAAATCAGCCAGAAATTGTCACATAACGAAATGAGGAATGCTAAGCCCGATAAAGGAAATCTGTGGCTAACTTTAAAGAAGTTCGCATTAATAAGTATTATAATCAACTATAATAGAGAGGAAAATGTCCTTGGCTCATTTCCTGAAATTTAAAAATTTTGCGAAGGAAGAAGTATTACCTTTGGAGTAAAAGCCAATTAGCTTCAAAAAACAAAAAACAACAAAAATCGCAACTTGGTCTTTTCATTTTAAAAGAAAGAGGAACTAAAAAAAAAAATTGGGATTTTTACATTTGCAATAATTCGTGAACTCTCTTCTTGATTTCTTATAAGTTGTGCTATATTTTTACGTCCAGTACGCAGGCTCGTATAAAGCCCTGAAAGATAAACAGCAACTTTTTTGGAATAGAGTTTGTGACCCAACAGTGCTGCTAATATCTGCATAATTAATATGTAGATGGAGCAATCAATAATAGATGGCGCCAGCAGTAAAAACAAAAGGTAAAACTCATCAAAATCACCTGTTTCTTTTAATCTGTTACATGCTTAAAAAATAACAAAAAGTGAAAAGATGACTTGCCAACAAAAACCATTACTTTCGAAGTAGATTTCACTCCATCAGGGAGCTTAGGTCTTCTACAAGAACTTTCCACAGGACTTTGTTTAACGCAGTTTAGTTTGCTGTGTTTCAGCTGATGTTGAGTAGGAATAATTCGTTTAGGATTGTAAGTCGCCATGTTGCCTTTGGTCTTCACACTCGTCTGCCTCTTTTCCACAGACATCCTGACAATGCTACTACGATGTCTCCTGAGAGCATGCCCGATCTAACGCTACTCGTGTGTTCTTATCTCAATGCAATTAGGAACTTCACTTGCACAGTGCTATAGATCTGCGTTTGATATCCAGTTGGGCCAGAATATTCCGCATATAATCCAAAATGCCTTCTTTAGATATGGCGTACACCTCATAGATTAAAACTGGATTGTCCTGTTGAAAACCAAATCATGTCTAAAAATCTTGAATAAAGACTTTTTTACGAAAGATTCAACGCGACCTTAAAAAGAAACGGATCGATCAAAAAAGATGAAAATCACGCCAAGTTCCAAAATTTCTCACTAAAGGGAACAACAAAAATTATATAGCATGACAAGTTTCCAAATTGCCCGCAAGAGGGTGCAAGAAATTAATTGTGAACGAAAAATCGTTCTTACTTATATATTTTTCAACACACAATTTATAGCTGCTCAATTTTGTAGCGCATTTCGCGAACCAATTGAACGCTTAACCACACTGGCTTTGCCTTCGTCATCCTCATTGCCTTTGCAACAATGGCGTAGCAACAACAACAACAATAAACCGCGCCACTTAAGCGCTGCTTTTTTGCCATTGTATGGCGGATCCGGGGCAAGAACAAACCGAGCTGAACTCAGTTGAAAGAATGAACGGGAGCGAACGAATAAAACGAATAAGAGAACAGGCGACAGACGAATGGACAGGACATGTACTCTGTATAGAATGAATGAATAAAAGAATGCAAGTGTAGCAAAGTCGGATAGAAAAGGAGAAAACCAACAGGAAAATCATGAAATATTTCGTACATTAGCAATTGTTACGCGTTTGTGTGGGTGAGTGTGTGTAAATTTGTGTGTGTACGAGAGGGGATCTCCAAACGTGCCAATAATAGTTGCGTTTGACTTTCTTATGTAGGGAGAGGGAAAGGCAGTCCGGAGCAACTTCTTATATATTCTTTAAGGACTGCTTATGCTCCGCGCTTCTGTTTTACACATTTCCCCCACCCATTTTTTTTTTTGGTTTTTTGCAACTTCTTTGCTTGGCATTTTCTTTTGGCAATTACTCAAGTTTTCTGCTTTCCTTTTGTACATTTTCACTTGGCTGCGATGGCCAAATGACTCAAAAACCAGAAAATAAAAAAGTTATGCATTTCAATTCAAGCTAAAATTGCCAAATTAATTTATCATTTTGAAAAATTAGACTAACCCACGGCATGCTCGATTGCATTAAAAGACAAAAGATTTCTTTAAGTGCTTCTCTTGAGATTTACTTATTGAAATTTGGCTTAGCGGATAGATTGCGGTTGTGATAATAGTTGGAGACTAGGGTTGAGTGCCTGGTTTTGCAAAATGAATCGATTTGGAAGTTGACAGTAGAATTCACACTCAACTAATGGCATAGTACATAAATCTTTTTCTTCTTCCAAAACAATGTCACGTGAATTTATAGTAGTGGAGAATCCCCTTGAAACCTGTAAAAACTAGTGGGACGGTTTCAGTTCCGAACATGTCGACTGTAATATACTCTGTATGTTTGTTTTATACTTTACGGAGTAGGCTTATAATTAGTCAGCTCTGCGCTAGAAACCTTTAAGCTGGTTTACTTTTAAATTAATATAAAATTTATCGAAAAATGAATCTATTCGAGTCTGAATTTAAAAGCTTCTGCTTGTTTCAAATAGTAAAATATTCTTTGGCATGGTAAAATATTCTTCAAGAAAGAATTTGACTTCACAAATTACTAGACCAAAGGTTCATTTTAAGGTATCACCGCCAATAAATGTCAAGTAAAATACACTGCCAAAATTCTGAGCGTCAAGAATTTGATTCATTGGTATGCAGTTCCAGTGCTCCCCATTTTTCGAGACATTGACCTGTTACTTGCCCCCGCAAAAAGCTCGGATTTTTTTTGTGGTCAACTGCAGCAACTAATTTTGGTTTCCTAAGCAATATCATCCCAAAATGCAGACCTTGGAAAACATTCGAGAGCATGTGAAAATTTTCCGAAAATGCTGCCTGATACTATATCACGGGTTTGAACTCACAATTTTCCGCCAAATGTGAATAATTGATACACAATGTTAATTCACTTAAATTAATCGAACGTCTCTACAAAATTTTTCACACTCAGCTCCTCATATTGCATTCCTCTGAAAGACCCTTGATTACTATGTAAGCTGGGTTCTTAAATAAAATAAGGCGAAAATAGTTGCGGTATTCGTTATATTTTCATACTTGGCTAAATATATTTATCTAGTAACCCTTACCAGCATTTCATACTTAAATCCCAATAGGCTTTTCGGACTTGTCAGCTCAGAATGGAAAAGGCGGAAATTACGCATCTTTACCCTTTATTTAGACGCATAATGGATAAGCTTACCATTCTTAGCAAAAAAATTGGATGATTTCATAGATTCAGATATGTCAGCTGAAGAGAAAACCGATCTAGCTGAATCTTTAAACACAAAATATTTTGACAAAGAACAGCAGCTGTACACGGGCATGATTCAAGTTCTTCCACCGGACTTTGATTATAATGCTAATGAGGAGGATTAGACAAATAATGAACCATGGCAGACTTAACATAATTAAGAATTTTCCAAAGATAATTATACAGAGTAAGACAATAAAAAGAATGCAACATCGCCAATGTCGTTATAATGGAGACTCAAAAGAAGAGAGAGGCGATTTAGTGGAGCAGTTTCTGGGGTTGATCTAAGGTTTGAAGATTTTCTTACATTCAAACGCAGACTTAACAGCAAGAAACTATTGGTAAGACACTAATGAGATAATGATCGTGACGAACTAAAATTTAAGCCGCATCTTCTAACAAAACATCGTGTTCCAGGAAATTTTGACCCTCGGGGTAATAACTACCTTGGATAAACGTACAGATAGAGTAACAGGCAAAATGAAAGACGGAAAGGAAAGGCAGGAAGACGATCATTGTACACGAATGGATAGAGAGGCGGATAGATAGACATACTAAGTATTGGCAAAAAATAAATATTAGCATACGGTCACTCTAAACATACATTTTATTAATGACGACAGCCACGACGATCACAAAAAACTTTTTATATATAAGAAACGAATAAATTTTAATGGAACTTACTTTTGACTACTTAGAACAAGTGCTCTCCAAAGCTACTCGAGCCATATAGGAAATTCTTTGGCAGCACATGGTGCTTCTTTATATTATAGTATGGATATACCGTATGATGGTACGGCCTATCGTTACATATGCAGCCCTTGTGTGGTGGCCCAAGACGCCGGAAAATGTTTCCATTAACAAATACAGCAAGCTTCAAAGACTAGTATGCATATCTCTCTCGGGAGTTATGCGTACCTGCCCGACAGCTGTCATGGAGTCAGTCTTGGACTCACAGCACTGCACATTTTCATCCAAAAGTCAGCTCTGCAGAGTGTCCTACGTATCCAGATCACATCTGAACTCTTAGCAAGTGACAAGAAATTTTGATCAATTCTCCCTCTCCCACTCTTTTTTTCCAGGATTTTTATACGTTTTGGCGCCATCTATTGTTAGTAGCGCCATTTGCAGGTCAATGGGTAATTGGTTGGACACAAACTCAACCCATACTTTATTTTTCTCACAAAATAAATAGCACTTTTTTTTTCTTTTAGGCGATTCTATGCTGCTGCGTACTAGCCTCAAATAGTCAAATGATCGCCAAATGAGTAATGCATAACAAAAAAGATTAAGCCTACATATTTGATTTCGTAAATGCCTTAAAGTCTTAGCTCATCAGCTTTAAATACAAAGAGTTTCATATAATGCTGTACCACCATAAAAAATAACTTTAACCCGACTGATTCACGCGTGCCCACTTAAATATGCAACAATTTCCGCATAATTTCATACACAAGCAAAGCCAGGACCGACCAACAGACAGCCATCTAGACCGGGAGTCAGGTAGTCAGTCAGGGATTTCTGGGCTCTATACGTGCGCAGCTAATCACGTGACTGACTAGCTACAACTATCTCGGTTGAATATGTGCTTTATACCCATATATATAGTATATATGTTATATGTATGTAGTATAAATGTTTATGGAACGTATGTGTATGTGTTCGTGGGTCTGTGCGGTTGACGCGCAGCTTATGGCCAAACAATTATTACGCACCAACAGGCATAAACAGTATACGCACACACACACACACACTGGCGGACAGTGGCTGTGACAGGCCACTAGGCTTGTTTTAGTGTGCTTGTGTGTGTATGTATCTGTGTGTGCTTGTGGGGGCGTTCTGTTGTTCGCTCATGATTAATATAAACAATTTTGTGTGCAATGCGTGAAAATGCCATGAGATTTTTAACGCTGACCCAAACGCAACTGTTGAGCTTTTGTTTTAATATCTACGGCATGTGGGTGAAAATTTTTGAATTGCCTACATTTAGGGGCATCAATGGGGCAGCGTGTATTTAGCAGTCTTTTGGGTAAATTGAACAAGCGAAATTTTTATGCCAACAATCAGTGGCGTAGGGAATTGTTTGCCTTAAACATTCAACAGATTTCCTGTTTTACTTTTAATACCAAAAATGATCTTTATTGAAATTAATTTATAAAATTGTTAAGATCTTTTTGCCAGAATAAGAGACGAAATCGAGTTTCGATTTTGGGTAGTTATTAAATTTTGGATGCTACAAAGTCCCTAACTTATCAATAACCAGGCGAGTGTGTCGCTTAGAGTCTAAGATCAACTTAATTTTGACCATATTTTTTATAAAGCCGTTAAATTAATAGGCGACTGGCGATGAGCTGTAACACTTCAAAAACAAGTTATGAACGGCACATGGCCGTATCTCTGTTTGGTGTCCTGAATCACTCCGAAGTATCCGTCGGGGTTTTCACAATTTGGACGCAGAACTTAATACCAGCTCGGGATTCTTTCTTTTTTCTCTCGCAACGACATTTCTTAACAGAGGTCCACGGATATTGACGTGCTTTCTCTACGATTGCCCCAGCTGACCGTGTACAGACCACGAACGTCTACATAGTAGTCATCAAAGCATCCCAGCTCAGCTCTCGGCCAGCGTTACCTGCGGCCTGCCTAAGTGCGTTGGATTTATTTTAAGACAGGCAATAACTTTAGCCTAACCCAACCTGCGATTGCCTGCAATTGACTAGATAAAGCATAAGGCTCTTCGCAAGGCTCTCCACTACCACGCCCAAGTGGACCAAGCCCCCTCCTCTACCGAAATTGAGTTCTTGTACTTTTTGATATTCTTTTGTAGTTTGAAAAGGGCATAACTAAAAAAACTAAAATTGCCGAATTTTAACAAATAAAAAAAATCAATATCAAAAATTCTAAAGATATGACCGTTTAAAAATCAAATTTCGGAACCCTTACCTTCATATGACAAACTTAACTTCACCTTTTACGGATGTATATTTTTATAGCTTAGGCGAACCAATTTAGACAAATGTAACTCTAATAAACAAAAAAGGTTGACTTATGCCCTGAACACTTCCTGTGTGGATGCATGGTACTAAGCAGGGCGAGACTGAATACACTGGGTTCCGAAACTTTTGGGAATATTACTGAATTCGCAGGAAACAGAATAAATAAGATTAATTCGTCTATTAAATCGACAGGTTGATTCAAAGAGGATACAGGAGAGTAAAGGACCAACTCAAGTGGCATCACAACAGGCCTTTCATAGGCCTAGGTGTGTCAGAAGACAACACTTCTACCTACCTACCTATTCTCTGAACAATCCGTCGATCCCCCAAAACTGATTACAGTTGCGTATATAGTATATAGTTTTTGCAGCCCCTAGAAGGCACTTCTATACCCCCAAATTTTAGCCTAATCAGCGCCACTGTCACCAACAGAAGCACACCACCAATCAGTTAGATGGGCACAGCCTACTCCAATAAAGAGAGAGGCAAGCAAACCTTAACACAAAGAGACCATTGATTGCCCGTGAGTTTGTCCATTTTTTGGGTTCACCGCTTAACAAATTTAGTTGCATTTTTCGACCATTTGGACAGTTCATAAAGTATTCAAACGCAAGTTGCACAAAGCGCTGCAACCATGCCCCCCGCTCGACCCACTAAACCCTGGAATGTTGCAACTGCGGCTGGCGTATTTTAAACTTTTCATTTGCCGCGAATTCTGTGCTGCTGCGGCTCTTAAATGTTTGCCGCACTTTTTGTTGTCCAGTGTAAAAAGTTTGTTTAATTGTTTTAAAATGTTTTTTTTTTGTGTTGCACTGTGTATTTTTATGCCTTATGTGTGCACATAATTTATGCATTTATTGCAGCCATGTTTCAGAATGGATTTTCGAAATCCATGTAAAAGTCAAGTACTAGAGATGGTGGCACCAAGAGGAAGCACTTAATAACGCGGCTTAGTCAACCGTACAATAAGCGCAAATGTTTGGTCAATAAAAGTACATAACAAAAGGTTGTACAAAAGAGAAATATATTAAATTAAATATGCGTAAAAAATACAAAAATATGAATGTGTTAAAATAAAAATTTAATTTTAACTGTGAAATAGACATGATGCAAAAAATATGATGAAAAACATATTTTTTTTTATCATAATTTAATTGGAAAGCAGTAAAGTGATGCGATATTATTGATAAACTTATGTCAAGCTGATCGATAAATACGTCATGAAATGTTAAATTCAATTTGTAATTTATGTGTACTTATATATTTATATTAATGCAGCATATTTGAAAGTTATGCTTATGTTTTTTATAATTAAAATATTTTTTTAAATTTCAATTTGATTCAAATGTGTTTTATTTGCTTTTTAACTAACGCGCTTCATGGATGTGTCTTAACCGACTTCTTTCACGTTCATTGCGATGTTCACGTTCCTGTGCAGTACGATTAACTTGATAATTAATTTGATTCGTTGCATTTCTTCCAATTTAAATACATCATGCATTGATCTACAGGGTCCGGCACTTGTAACCAATTAAAAAGGCCATAAATCCATTTTGGAAAATTACCTTTACTCAATTCAAGGTACAAAATGTGTAAAAATAATACGAAATTTAGAAACAATTTACATTCGCTCAATATGGCCACCTTTTGCCTTCACTATGGCCTTGAGACGGTCGAAAAATGAATCTCAAGCTGCCCGAATGTGACTTGCAGGTATTTTGGCCCACTCGTGGACAATGGCTTTTTTCAGCGCCTCGAGACTGTTGTATCTTTTAGTTCGGACCTTGCTCTCCAAAATGGCCCAAAGAGAATAATCCATCGGATTCGCGTCTGGTGAATTCGAGAGCCATTGTGTGGACGTTATGAAGTTCGGAACGTTGATTTTCAGCCATTCTTGGTTCACTCGAGCTTTGTGAGACGGTGCTGAGTCCTGTTGAAACGTCCATGGTCTGCCACCGAAATGTTTGTCTTCCCACGGCTTCAAAGCAACCTCCAGAATACTTTCCCGATAATATTGCGCATTAACCTTGACGACAGGCTCGCCCATCTGCGGTTACAGCGGCCCAAACCATTATCTGTGGTGGGTGCTGCCTCCTGGTGGCCAATCGATGACTCAAATTCTCGTATGAACGGTCCCTCAAATAAACCCTATCGTTTTGAGAGTTTACGAATTGCTCAATTGTAAAAATTTTCTCGTCAGAAAACACAATGATCGGCAATTGACCGCTTTCGGCCAAGCGAAGCAACTCATTCGCTCTCTCAAGTCTGACTTGTTGCTGCTTCGGTGTGAGATCATGTGCCTTTTGGATCTTGTAAGGCTTGACCTTGAGATCATTTTTCAGTATGCGACGGATGCTACGGTCAGATATTTTCAGTTCTTTCGCCATTTGATTGGCACTTCGTCGGGGATTTCGCTCAAGTCGCTTCTTCACTTTTTGAACAATCTCACGTGACGTTGCAGTCTTTTGATGACCACCTCCATGACATTTTGCGATGCTACCAGTATCATTGTAACGAGTTATGGTGCGATAAACGAAAACTTTATTTACTTTAAGGTGTTCGAGCTCACGAACAATCGCTGGTTGTGATTTTCCAGCTAAATATAATAATACTATTACGTTTGAAATCCATTACTGATCTTTTTTTCGCGATTACTCACGGCAAAATGCTTTCGTACGCTTGTAAACAATACTCTAAACTGTCATTTAGCTAACTTACAGACAGCTGATGCCCGTGCGTCAGCTGCGCGAGCGGTCTGAATTTGGTTACAGTTCGAATGCCGGACCCTGTATTAGAAGACGGCATTCCCAATTGTCCTAATGCTTTATTAACCATCGCCAGGCATAGATCTTCAATATGAATTAAATCTTCTTTGTAAACTTCCGGCGTAAATTCCATCACTGGCTTACGTTTTGCTTGACGTACTCGAAACAAATTATCTTCTGATAAACAATATTGATATTTTATCCACAATTCAGGTGGATTTGATAAAAACATGTTGCCAAAATAATCGCAAATAGAACACGTATTTGATATGGATGAGTAGTAATAGCAGCATCTGCTAAAGTTTGATCCCAGTGCAAATCATTTTCCAACAAATTCAATTTTTGACATGTAATACGCCATTCACTGTTCTCAATGATTGAAACGATGTTGGACCTCGAACTTTGATTAACAAAAATACTAAAATTGTATATATGGCAATATACACACAAAAACCAATATTCATAAAAATGCGTATATCTCACGAAACCTCACGAAACGAAACCAATACGCACACACATATCGCAATAGACTTAAAACCTTCATATTGATAACCTCTAACACACGCAAAAATAAGATTTGAAATTGATCGACGCGTTCATTAGAACATCCGTAACACGTAAAACATAGGTTTCTTTTATATATATATATATATTTATTAGTAGCCCCATTCAATTGATTTCCAACTAGTTTAAATATGCACTTTTTAAATAATTAATGCCATAACAGACTTATTTATAAATCGTGAATACATTCTAGTTGACAATCGTATAACCCATTTATGTCAAGCGCTTATTGAACATTTCAGAGTTCATCCCAAAGGCATAACTCTTACTGCCAGATATCTAAAATTATCCGAATATTGGCAGTTACTTCACTCTCACATTTAACTATATACGGGGAAAAAAAAAGAAAAAAGAAACTACCTGAACATTATTTACATATCAAAACCAATTCAAGTTGCTGCTGGCGCCCAAAAAAAAAAACACACGCACACACAAACCATATCAACACAGACAGACACAATCCATATAGCAAGCTGCCAATATAGTATGGTTTGTATGTATGTATTTGTACATAAAACGCATATAGCATATACACGCGCACCAATACACAGACAATGGCATTTACATAACATGCTGGAAGGAGTAGAGAAATACGTATAAAGCTTAACATTAAATATTTATAAATATTACGTATACGTAATCGAATTGATTGATTTTGCAATTTCACGCAAGCCAAAACAAAGCATAGAAGAAGAAGACCAAGAAGAAGAACAAGCACCTTGGCTAAAATACTCAGAAGCAAACCAAAGAAGACCGAGCAGACCCAAAAAACTGTGTGCAGCACGAGCAAGCCATTCCACCTTTAGAGCTGAGCTAAGCGTAACCAGAAACTGTTTGTAGTTGGGAAAACTGCTGCTGAGAGTTAAACTTAAGGTTCAAGTAGTGGTTGGAGTTTGACATGGGCACCTCACTCTGTTGGGAGTTTCATGTCTGAACAACTGACGGAGTTAGCTGTAGTGCTCTGGGATTAGAGGAGCAGAAAGTATGAGCGTCTTAAGTGATTTCTAACGGTTGGACTTGAATGTCTGTCTGGGCTGTCTGTGCTGTCCGAGCTGCTCAACTGGACTGCCAGATAAAACACATTATGGTAATGTGCACACACTAACAAGTGTTATGGATACACACGCACACACTCCGCCACAGACACACAGCATTAAGACATACGTTACATGCCAAATGGCACTGCGGCCGGAATAATCCTTTTGCCCCTTTTTTTCGCACAAGCTGGCCACACTGCCCCAACAATGACCAGGCATGCTTTCGGCATACATTGAACTTTCTTCTTGAGTTGAGGTTACAAATGGTTTGACTTGGGATTGGATTTGGGATTGACTTGACTTAGCTTTATATATATACGTGTGTGGGTGTGTGTGTGTGTATGGGGGTTCTAAAAAAAAAACTCAGCTTGTTGCCGCTGGTCATTGAAAAGTATCCGCAATCACACAACGGCACGTGTTGCTGTTGTCCTCCATCAACCTCCCATGCGGCAGAAGGGTTAACACTTTTGCTTAGTAGCTAAATTTATTGGTAATTTGAAGGGAATAAATTTCATGCATTCTTTGCCGCCATTTTGCTGACTGCTTTAATATTTATGACAAGAACTCAGAACCTTATAATTACCGCCTCTTTTGAATGAAACATTTTTTTACGATTATTATATGCGCATATTAAAATTATGTTTTTATGGAAAATGAGTTGGGTTGTGCGACGCATTGTCAGCTAAATAATAAAAATTATGAGATTTCGGGGTACGGAAACCTTGGAAAGTTACAAAAAATTTATATGCATAAATTAAAAGTTGAAATTAGTTAAATCAACCTATGAGTTTTCATTAGAAAAAAAGAAAATTATTATAATGTAGCATCTAGGTAATTACAATATAATGATATACAAAGTAATTAAGTATATTACATTATCTTTCATTAGGCGGAAAATGGAAGTAATTTTTACGACGTAATTTCGTATGCATGTCAATCAAGACATAAGGTTGCGGTAGGAGTTGTAGCAGAAATAAGAATATGGCACATTTTTGTAACAAACCGAATTATGGGATTTTTAGATTTATCAGGCTTTAATTAGGCTCAAACTTCTGTTTTGGAACGCGAATCAGTAGGCTGGGGTTTCACGTGCTGCATTCGTACGTTAGTCTAAAGCAGCTCCATCGAGAAGGGGGTAGGGTGGCGGATTCCACCGAGCCCGGAGTGTTCTTAGGGGCCCAGGGTAATTACTGTTGTACTTACAGCACACAATTATTCAAGCTGAAGGAGTAATAAAGGGGCAGGTACATTTTCGCCCCCGGCTCCCGATTTTACAGATTAGGGACGGTGCTTGAACCCAGACCTCGACGACTATATCACCTTCATATACAGTTCCCAAGCTGCAATAAATGGATGAACCTACAATGTTCTTCGGAAAATTTTAGTGCAAATATATTTTTTATAGTTTTGTTTGCAAATACTCAAAATTTTTTCTCAGGTAGCATTTCAACCAAGCCATGTTGTCATCATACCCGGCTGCCAGCTTGGCAAACGATTAACAGTCTATTTAAAAAATTTTAGAGTTAATTGATAAATCTACGGATGACATTTTCTTTAGGGCTAATACCATATGATTTTTCTTGGCTGGTATTAAAAAGCAAATAATTTTTGTTCGATTCCATACTCATATGTTCCTCTCGGGGCAAGCTGTTAATACTCAAGGCAGTATGTCATGTTCGTTTGTTATTGTAAATTAGCTTGACAGCGTATTTAAAAGCAGAGTCTGTTTGAAACATGCAGACATGAATCCACTGACGTCATTTCCCACATTAAGGACCGAAAGCAAAAGAATTTTTAACGGGTGGCTTTAAAGCAATTCATTTTTTACGATTCCATACTAATATTTTCCTCGTAAGGCAAGATTTGAGTGCCCAGTAATGTCTTGAATTCATGATATACTAATCAAAAATTGATATCCTATTTAAAAGTAGATTATTTTTAATTGAATTAGGCTTAAGTCTTCTGCACCAAAGGTCTAAAAGTTTGTAGCTATAGGCCCAAGTATATTCTGCCGCCCTCACAAAACAAAATACTTGCAATAATCTTGTAATGCTCGAGCTGAATTTGTAGTATCTGGTTCCGTGTGCAGAGTACTCACTTTTTAGCAGGCACCGCAAATAAGATTTATGGAGATTTAAAAAATCTTATCTAATCTAGAGTTTACAAATGAGCACAAAAGAGGCTTGGACCTCTCTTGCGGCGTTCATCCTATGTAACCACATACAATAAATGGGTACACGAACGGATCACTCACTGATCAAGGAAGTGGCCTGAGGGTAGTAGGACCTAGAACCAAATATTACGACCCTCTAGGCAGAGACGCCAGCATTTTCCAAGCTGAAGTCTGTGCTTTGTAAGATGTGCAGAATTCAATCTGCACAAGAACTACCATGACAAGGATATTTCCATACTGTCTGATAACCAAGCAGCAATAAAGGCATTAGGCAAAATCAAGATCACATAAGAACATTCCTGGAAATGAGCTGGCAGAAAAGAAAAGGATCGGTGCAGCAACACCGCTAATTGGTCCTGAACTACACTGTAGGATTGGTAAGAACATCGTATGCGACCTACTGAGAATAGAGGTGCATAACAAACGACTGCTTCACTGGGCTAAAACAATCGAAAACCTTCCTCTCCAACTACAACCGTAAGAGGTTCAAGTCATGGTAACTCACTCATCCTGACGAGGCCTCTGACGGGACATTGCAGGCTACGCAGCTACATACTTAGCAAAAGTAGCATAGTGGATAGTGTACTATGCTGCATCATGTATTATGTGAATGTATGGCACTCGCCGATAAAAGAAACCAGCTCCTGGACTTGTTCCTTATCACACCGGAGATTGTTGTTACTATAAGTCCGAATAAAATACTGCAAAACATGCAGGCCTAAGGACTTTTGGGAGAGCTCTGAGCCATGAAGGGGGTGCAATAGATCCACTTGGGTCGCAGTACATTTCTACACCCAATAATAATAAATATGTTTCTTGGACGAACCAAAGATATTTGTTTGTGGGCCCAACCAAAAGAGATAGCAGAATTGTTGTCAAAGGTCTTAAAATCTATTATTAAATCCTTGCCTTGAAAGATTTGTAAAGAGATTTTAAATAAAAATTCCTGCGAAACCATTTTGAGTTTTAGGGCACAAGATAGATATATTTCAAATTAAATAATAAAAATTCTGTATTTGATATTTTTATGTACAAACCCAGAGTGCTATTGAGCTAAAAAATAAAGCAAGATAACCTTGAAAATTTTAAAAATATAACCATTATGTCGTAAAAAAATTTGCATTGATTATCAAATTTGGTTGAAATTGTCACGAATATATAGCTAAATAATTATTAATAGATATGTTTGTAAAATTTTACTTACCACGAGCAAAAATGCCCAATTTTGTTTTGTATTCCAATAAATGTGTGTTGGCATTTTTATCTGCATTTTCTGGGAATCATGATTTTCACTGTAACGAAAGAAAAATCAACAATTACTAAAAATAAAACAAAAATAATTGCCTTAAATAAATATTTGCGAAATATTGCCAAATTATTTAATGTGCTCCATTTAATAAGCCTTATCTTAAGAGCCTAAATTAATTAATTGGCCAGACCTATCAGCAGCCTCTTGACACATGTACACACAAACAAACAAACAAACAAACAACTAAACACATACATAAACAAAAGCAACAATTAGGTCCTAAACAAATAAACAAATATATAACAAGGTGGCAGACTTAAGAAGTTAAATCAATAAGCCTCGACATTTGTTTGTCTTTATAAGCCGCAGCTTTCATTCGCCTGTCAATCCTTTAAGTTTCATTTATACTCAATACTCCTGGAGTTAAAGGGTATACTAAGTTTGTTAAAATTTATGTAACAGACAAAAGAAAGTGTATAAATCGATATAGGCATATGTCTATCAGTGCGGCTTCAGACCTGATAAGTCCACCATAGACCAGATCTTCACTCTACGCCAAATCCTGGCAAAGACCCGCGAAAAGCAGATTGATACCCATCATCTCTTCATCGATTACAAAGCTGTATTCGATAGCTTGATAAGGGATCGCCTATACACCACCTTGTCTGAGTTAGGTATTCTGTGAAGCTGATTCGACTTTGCAGATTGACATTTAGCGGCACCATTAGCTCTGCCAAGGTAGGAACTGACCACTCCGAACAGCCGCGTAGCCAGAAACTTCGTTCGGGGGGGGCCCGAAACATAAATTTTTTAGAGGGAGGGGTGGAAATGTTTGAGGGTTATCTAGTATGGGACTTGTAATTAAAGTTGAACTTAGTAGTGAAGAATTGCTTTATTAAACAAAAAAAATAATTACCAAAAGTATCAATTTCAGTGTCTCTCTGAAATGATGTTTTCACAAAATGTTAGGATTCGCTGAATTTCGGGGGGGGCCCGGGCCCGTCGGGCCCTATGGCTGGTTACGGCCCTGACTCCGAACCTTTCAATACTGTTCGAGGTTTCAGACAAGGCGACACTATCAATTTCTTGATGGAAGGGGTACTGCTGAAGGTCGATGAAGGAAGACGAAGGGGACGACCACGACTCCGATTGAAGATCAAGCTAAGGAGAACCTATCCTCCCTTGGTATTTCTAATTGGAGAAGGCGCACGCAAAGCAGAGGCGCGTGGCGAGAGCTGTTGAGGTCGGCCGTAACCCGAGAACGGGTTGTCATGGACACACAATGAATGGATTATTTGGATACTAGTTAGTTATGTGAGCCTAGCAAAAGGAATTTAGTTTACCCGACTAATATGTTACACTTTTTTTGGAAAAAGTAGTGGCAGAGTATTCCATAGCAGGCATATAACCTCGAAAAATACATTTTTTTTTTTGTTTTTGTTGCAGATACAGCAATTTCATATAATTAAGCAAAATATTGTACAAATTTTTGCACAACATACATATAATTAATTAATGTTTCCAAAGTGCCAGCTGATGGTAAGGATGCGCCACAAAACGTTGAAGATATATATGCCAAGGCAAACAACAACACAAACAACAGTTGCAACAACAATGTCAAGTATAATAAATATGTTTATGGCAGTGAACATTTGTCATAGAAATTAAGTACAAGCGACATTATTCATTTCTATGCAGAGAACGCGCTCAACTTGGGACCACATCAGATTCGACGTCAACGGGAACTTCCACTTCTCGAAGAAGCGTTGTGTCCGGAAATTTCACAAATTATGTTAGCATAAAAATTGTAGAAAAAAAAAATACATTTAGATTTATGTGCCCTGATTTTGATTTTTTTTTATTTCCAGAACGGCACCCCAACGTTTTTACAGCTAAATTGTAAATTAATATTTTTTTATTTTGAGGCATCAAGTAATTTGCATTAAGTGCTTGGTTATGAGCCAAAGCAATCGATAATCATTTAAATATTGGAAGAAAAAAAATAATGAGCTGTCATTTTTAAAAAATTAAAATACAATTTTTAATAATATGAAAGCAATGTTGTAAAATAATTGGTTCAAGGTTCAAAGAATTTTTGTCAACCTTTAACTGCATGATGTGTCAAGCTTTCGTAGTGCTTAATTTATTATTTAAAATATGTGAAAGCTTTATTTGTAATATAGCCAACGCTTTTATGGGGTGAGAGCTTTCAACGGGGGTTCATCATTTAATATACATAGCTTTCAGAAAAATGAATATAATATTGATATATAAATAACTTTTAGATGTAAATGCAATTATTTTATGTACGAGTATACCGGAAATGAGAAATATTAATCGTAACGTAGCCATGATCTTCTTACTCTCTTCTGAACTTTATATCTAGCAAGCATACGCGTATAAATTTTTCAGCCGCTGAATCCGAATTCGACGTAAGAGATAAACCAACAGCCAAAGGTTTCGAGTTAACCTTCAAAACCCTAAAAATAATATTTTGTATGTAATGTATGTAACGGTCAGAAGGAGGCGTGTCAGTCCCCAAGCGCTTGAGCCATGTCCGCCTGTCCGTCCGTCCGTCTGTATGAACGCCAAGATCTCGGAGACTAGAAGAGCTAGAGACACCAAACCTTATCAGCTGGTGCGCATATGTCCTCAGAAAAGATGAAGTTTCTTGAATCATGTCAATATCTTTCCCCGACCCCACTGTCAAAAATGAAACGAAAATCGGACAAATGCAGCAAAAGTTAGTCAAAAATGTACAAATTTCACTTCCGCTTACCCATAAAATCCGTCAATATTTTACTCTACCTAATTATTTCAATTGAAAACTTCTTAGGAGGAAAATACAGAAAAAAAATTTTTGAGACATAAGGTACACGGCTACTATCAGGCTCAACTGTACCACATTTTTATACCCTGTACCGTATGGTCCAAGGGTATATTAAGTTTGTGCAAGCCCAAAATGTATGTAACATATAGAAGGAGACGTCGGAGACACCCCAAAGTTACCTAAAATATGATCAGGGTGAATAGAGAAGTCGATATACCCATGTCCGTCTGTCCGTCTGTCCGTCCGTCCGTCTGTCCGTCCGTCCGTCCGTCCGTCCGTCCGTGTGAACGCCTAGATCTCAGAGATGGTAAGAGCTAGAGTTACCAAACTCTTTCACATTAGATCCCATATTATTCCATAGGAGGCAAGTTTATTTTATTTTTTTGATATCGGGGATAAATTATATAGCTCCCATGGGGGTGTTTGAGACGACCTCGAAAAAAAAAGCGTTTTAGATGAATAATTCGTTTGTTTATGAAGATATCGTAACGAAATTCGGTATTCGAAAGTTTTTTATAGTTCCCAATCACTGTACCAAATTTGATCAAAATCGGTTGACTATATCATATAGCTCCCATAGGACCGATCGGCCAAAATAACTTTTTTAAAGAAAAATTGGCTATATTTCGTTTTTTAAT
This sequence comes from Chymomyza amoena, assembly GCA_037043745.1. NCBI lineage: Eukaryota > Metazoa > Arthropoda > Insecta > Diptera > Drosophilidae > Chymomyza > Chymomyza amoena. Next base: position 64,579 of record JBAMAX010001559.1, read on the forward strand.
AAAGATATCCTAACCAGATTTGGCGTTTGGAAATTTTTTAGACCACTTAAGCAATGTGCCAAATTTGAACAAAATCGGTGGACTATATCATATAGCTCCCATAGGTCCGATCTTCCAAAACATCGATTTTTTAACAAAATTTGTTGTGTTTCGTTTGTTTGTTAAGATATTGGGACCAAATTTGACATTCGTGAGTATTTTATAGTTCCTAAGCACTGTACCAAATTTAATCCAAATCGTTTGACTAGATCATATAGCTCCCATAGGACCAATCGGTCCAAAAACACGTTTTTTATACAAAATTCGATGTGTTTTGTTTGTTTGTAAAGATATTTGAAATAACTTTGGCGTTCATATCTTTTTTAAGGTATTTAAGCACCGTGTCAAATTTTATTGAAATCGGTTGACTATATCATATAGCTCCCATAGGAACGATCGGTCAAAAAAAAATTTTTGCTTAAAAATTCTTCTGTTTTTGGTTTTTTGTGAAGAAATCGGACTTTATTACAAGCTAGTGGTACAGGGTATCCTAAAGTCGTCCGCGCCCGACTTTACGTCCGCCATTTTTTTATGTATATTTTGCAAAAACTGTAAAACCAGAGTTCTGAGATAATCACCAAAATTCCATGTTATTATACCCTGTACCGTATGGTACCAAGGGTATATTAAGTTTGTGCAAGCCGAAAATGTATGTAAACATATAGAAGGAGACGTCGGAGACACCCCAAAGTTACCTAAAATATGATCAGGGTGTATAGAGAAGTCGATATACCCATGTCCGTCTGTCCGTCCGTCCGTGTGAACGCCTAGATCTCAGAGATGGTAAGAGCTAGAGTTACCAAACTTTCACATTAGATCCCATATTATTCCATAGGAGGCAAGTTTATTTTATTTTTTTGATATCGGGGTTAAATTATATAGCTCCCATAGGGGTGTTTGAGACGACCTCGACAAAAAAAATATGTTTTAGATGAATAATTCGTTTGTTTATGAAGATATCGTAAATTTGGTATTCGAAAGTTTTTTATAGTTCCCAATCACTGTACCAAATTTGATCGAAATCGGTTGACTATATCATATAGCTCCCATAGGACCGATCGGACAAAATAACTTTTTTAAAGAAAAGTTCGCTATATTTCGTTTTTTAATAAAGATATCCTAACCAGATTTAGCGTTTGGAAATTTTTTAGACCACTCAAGCAATGTGCCAAATTTGAATAATATCGGTTGACTATATTATATAGCTCCCATAGGTCCGATCTTCCAAAAAATCGATTTTTTAACAAAATTTGTTGTGTTTCGTTTGTTTGTTAAGATATTGGGACCAAATTTGACATTCGTGATTATTTTATAGTTCATAAGCACTGTACTTGATTTAATCCAAATCGTTTGACTAGATCATATAGCTCCCATAGTAATCCGTGAGCCAGGCGCTAATTTTCGTCAATTATTTCCTCCCAGTCGATAATTGTTTTACGTGTTTGGGCGGCTATAACTGCTCAACCCACCCTCGGAGCCGCGGCTGACGTTCACAACGCTTCATAATGCAAATTTCTGAAGCATCTTACGAGTTATCGACTGGGAGGAAATTGGTCGTGAAAATCTGTCGCTGGCTCACGGACTATAGGACCAATCGGTCAAAAAACACGTTTTTTTTTACAAAATTCGATGTGTTTTGTTTGTTTGTAAAGATATTTGTGAAATAAATTTGGCATTCAGATCTTTTTTAAGGTATTTAAGCACTGCGTCAAATTTTATTGAAATCGGTTGACTATATCATATAGCTCCCATAGGAACGATCGGTCAAAAAAAAATTTTTTGCTTAAAAATTCTTCTGTTTTTGGTTTTTTGTGAAGAAATCGGACTTTATTACAAGCTAGTGGTACAGGGTATCCTAAAGTCGTCCGCGCCCGACTTTACGTCCGCCATTTTTTTCATCTGACTCTTTTTGAGCACAGCGAATATTTAACCAAATAATAGATATATTTATTTCCTAGCAGCAAATATTATATCATAGCATCAAAAAATAACCACAACATTTTTCTTAAGATCAGTTGCCCGATGTTTTGCATATGTTTCAAGGCACGCTGAATCCGAAATTAAATAACTCCCAGAGAGTCAGATTTCTGAGATACGTTTTTTGAGGTTATTTTGGAATCCGTAGGTACTGGGGTTTTTGAGACCCCAGATACGGATTCAAGCGGCTCTAAATACTTATGGCACATGTAAAGTTCACTTTTTTATGGGACTATGCAAAGAGGAACTAATTTCAAAGAGGAACAAAAACTTTCTTATAGATAACTAATGAACTAAGTGAAAGATCACAATAAATTTTGTTCATATTGATCTTACCTTTCCAAGATTTTTATGTAACATTAAAAAGGAGACATTAGAAATCTGCCTAAATTTACTAAAATATTCATAATGATTAGAGCTGTCCGTTTGTCCGTTAACTTGAAGCCCTTCCCTGTAACTGGGAAACTAATTAGGACACTAACTAACCTTGCAAGCTGTTAATTTAAGCCCATTATTATGATTGTTCGATATCAGCGAAATATATTTCGCCTAGAAGCAATCGAAAATGCTTAATGGCATAATTCCTTTATTTAAACAAACATTGAAACCAAATAAGGAATACTAAAAAATTTAGAGATCCCAAGCTCATTTAACTCGAAGCTCATAATTTCAGCACATAATTAGTTTGATTTTCAAGTATTTAGGAAACCGGTTTTTCCAAAGATGATCGTTAAAATGTACCAAATTTTAACAAAATCGATTTACTATAAGTCTCATGGAACAGTTCCTTTGAAAAAATGATTTTAATATTAAAGGAGTTTCATCAAACCGATTCAGACATAAGACTTACTGGAGCTGCGATTTGGGGATTTAAGCTCCAAAATACCACATAGACTTGAAATTTGTAGCTAATTTATACAAACTAGCTTAGATTTTTTTTCCATTTATAATAGCAGCATGCTCTCTTTAACAACAAAAATCAAAATAAGAACTTTTTCTCTTATAGCTACAATGGAAGTTTTATATATCAAAAATATGTTTCGATTATAAAATTACTAACAGAGTTCATCTAGAATTCACTTAAAATTACCTATAAACATTTATGTACTGCACCAAGCTTCTATCAACCCCTTAATAGACTTATTTATACTAATCTGTACTTTTAACAGCCTATTTAAGGCATTAAATACCTTAATTTTATTACACAATCGGCATGTTCCAAATATAAATTCCAGTTTTTCCTTTCCACTATAGCCCCACAACAATTAAAACTGAAAAATCAATTAATAGTCATAATTTATGAACGCCATCAACAAAAATAAATTCAACCAAGCAAAACCAATTTAAATACACGCTAGGGAACTCTTAAATGCCCCCAAGCATATACCACAAATTGGAAAACACCAAAAATACTAAAAATACTTTGTAGTTTTTACCAAACAAAATTATGACTGCATATTGAAGCGCCTGAAATCCCAAAAAAAAACACCCACACACCCGCGTTGTTATCAAAAACGCATGAAAAACTTTAGTGACAAGCATAAAATTGCCCGTAACCTCACTTCTGTTTAAAAATTTACTTTTTCTCGTTTTTACTTTTTATTCGACGAGACTTGAGAGTTTTTCAACACTGTCACACTCACACATATGACATTTTGGGTAATTATGCTGAGGTCTCTGCGTCGGAAAATACAAATATACTTTTCAATGAAAATTCTCGAGGGGCACGCACGCACACACACACTCCCACACTCAGGTATGCCTGCCGCGTGTCAGTGTAAATATTTGAGCGTATTCCCCGCTCCCTAGTGCCTCGACCCCGCATCAATATAAATGCGTTATGACAGCCATGTGACGTTGCGGTTGTCAACACTTGTGGCACGAGTCCCATGCAACAACACCCACACACACACATACTCATTGCCTTAACAAAAAATCAAAAATACAACTTCAAATATAACAACCATAGAGGAGAGGGAGCGAGGATGGCAGGGGGTCTGCGGTATGGCCATAAATAAAACGTTAGGAGCCAACATTGGCATTGGTACGGGGCATCCCCCAGGTCTGTCACGTGGGTGTTGGTGCGTAAAAATGCGCAGGTGATTTTTTTGTGGCAGTTCTTTGTGGGTCACTGGGTGGGCACCCAGGGGCACACCATCTAATTAGATGGGTTAAATAAATGATTTTCTGTGTAAATAAATTTTAAGGTATCCCAAAGTTGGGGGAAGAGTTCTTTTTTTATTTTTGTTTTTTTGTGCTGTGCTCTGAATTGCAAATGAGCAAAGTTACTGAATTGAATTATATGCTAAAGATGTCTATTAGTAACAGATTTGTATCTAAAAAAAAAACAGTGCTACAGTATATGGTTAGGAGGTTTAGGGAAATGCCTATTTAAAGGTTATGTGTTTTGTTTAAATATGAGCAGTTGCTTAAAGTCCTAAGCTCTGATTTTATTTTTACAAATGTAGATCCATCCATGATTGTTTTATTATATTGTTGGCACAGTTTACAAAAATCCAAAAATCTTTTTGTATTTATAGAATACCTGTGCCTGTGTGGCAAAATCATACAAAAGTGTAGCTGATTTAATGGAGTGTTACTCTCAATGCCTAAAGTCGTATGTCTTGTGAAATTTTATTTATTTTTTTTTTTGGTGGCTTAAAATTTAAGCCAAAATTCTGTTTAAAATATTTTAAGCAACATTCAAGTTTGTACTTCAAAGAAAAAACAGATTCAGAAATAGACACAATTTAATTAACATTATCTGAAGAGGAATTATGCGCATAGTTTGGAATATGATATCCCATTAAATTCATTAGTCGACCTCCCTCTCGGGGATCATCACCCTTACGGGGAGAGGAGGCTTAGTAGCTGCACCGACGCTAAGAGCACAATGCCCGCGGTAGCATAGCTACTGGTAGGGCGACCCTTGCCGGAAGGTTTTCGAGGAGCAGTGAAGCGAACAACGATCCACAAAGTAGCGTCTATACTCAGAATGAGCAGTTGCGTCTGTTCTCCAGGTTAGGGGCGGCCTATTTAAGAGTAACCTGTCACAGCGAGCAGAGTTGTCTGGGCTGACTTTAAGCTTCTAAATTACTGTCAGAACCCTGCTCCTTCACATATTTCTTTATAAACATAAGAGTAAACCCGAGGAATATTTATTCTCCAAGTGGTACCCGTGTTCCGTGTTCCTAATCCACCTGTTGCGGCAGCATGCACGACGGATATGGAGGGTCTCAAAAGGAAACAAGTAAGACCCCAAAATTTGTAAGCCCAAATGTTCATAAGGTCAAAAGAATCAATTTAGCAATGTCCTCTCGGTCGTCTGTAGTTGTTGCCTATTTCTTGAAGACTAAGAGAACTGACAATGTGCGTCTTATATGCATTTAGTTGTTATATTCTGTACCTCAGTGGTACAAAGGGTGACTCCCCATTGCTACCTTAAGTATAACCAAGGTGACTAGAGAAATCGATAAACATAGACTAGGTTTTTAAAATGGTTTAGATTAGATCTCTCGTTATCTATCAAGTATATTTTTTCTTTTTATATATCGTCATTTTACTATGTAGCTCCCATATAGGTGTTTCGGAGCACCTCAAAGAAAAAAGAAAGTTTTATATTTGTTTATGAAGTTATCGTAGTCAAAATTGGCATTTAAAATTTTTAGAGCTCCCAAGCACTGTAACAAAGTCGGTTGAATATATCACATAGTCACCATAATCGATAAAAAAAAAAAATGTTTGCCAAAATATTTTTAATTTTGTTTCTTTATAAAGATATTTGCGAATAAAATGTCTTTTGGAGCTCATCTTTGATTGGAAATCGGTTTGAAACTTCTCCAATTTTGGATAAAATTAAGATGTCGCACTAAAATCAATGGATAGGTAAATGTGTTTCTAAAAAAGACCTTTAAGGATGCCACCATCCAGTTCTCAGCAACCCAAAACTCGCCGTTGCAAATATAGCACTGGAGTTATAATATTTAAAAATAAATATGTAAAATTACTGCATCGTATAATTGAATATTTATTAAATTTAAAATCGCGCAAGTAAAAAAATCAGATTAGGTAAGATTACTACCTTTATTACCCTTCACCTTTTAAATATACAAAAAATTAACCAAAATTACCCAGAAAACGCAATTTTTGTCAAAGAATGTTTTTGCTTTAGTAAAAAAAAACATAAAATATACTATAAATTTAAAATAATGTTAAGATTTAATTTAAATACTTTTTTGTCTAAAGCAATTATGATTTAAAGACAATAAATTGTGTGCATATGAACTACAATATTTTTTTTTTATATTTTATGAAATTCTTAACATTTTATTTTCAATTTCGAATGATTTTATTTGTTTGAATATGTTTGTGTGTATGTATGTGTGTGTATTGTTTGTGTTTGTGTGTATAACCTAAAGTGCATTTACATATTGTTGTGCAATTAATTAAATAATTAAAAACTGATTTCGAATGCTATTTTATATAAAATCCGAGTTCAGCCATGTAAAAAGCAGATACATAGACAGTGCAACAGACAAAGAGACTGATAAACAGACAGACAAAAGGGACGAATTAAAGTGACAAGGGGAAAGAAAGACAAACAGGACTGAAAATAAATTAACTATGCTCTTTTTTTGTTGCTGTTGTTTGCTCTGTTTCCCTTTTTATATTGTTCGTTGTCATTGTCATAGCTGTTGTTTTTGTTGCTGTTGTTGTTGCTTTTGTTGTTGGTTTTATTGTTGTTATTGTTGTTGCAAATGCTGCGCATTGAACTTTTAATTAGCAAAAGAGACGCTCAGTCACACAGACAGACGGACGGACGGCCAGACGGACAGACAAAGAGCTGCTTAACCCCCCACCTGTCTGCCGGTAACAAGACAGCCCAATCGTCTGTGTGTAAGTGAATCAGTGGCGTAGTTAACTCTTTTCTAAGGGGTGCAGGTATAGGTTAGGTTGAATAGGCTGCTCAATCTAAAAAACTGATATCACCCGTAAGAAAAGGATTAAGAGAAGTGAAAAAGCGTATAGGGGATTCAAAAACTGTTGGTATTTCTTGTCACCCAAGTCTTTCCTATTGTAAAACCATTAGGCTATTCGATAAAATTAGCCAGATTTGCTATAGGCACATTGCACAGGTCTTCAAAGAATGCTTTACCCAGAAACTGAGTTCGTCATCTTAGAAGCGCCGGAAAGTCGCATAGTAGTTGTTGGATTCCTACTGTGTCTCGTCCTCATGATGGGGTGCGTGCAGCCTCTCAGCCATTAGACCTATGTTGCAGTGCCTCGCTACCACGCCTACCACTTTTATCCTGTTTTTATGAAAACGCAGGAGCTTATATGGTCGCTTTAGATTCTACCGTGAACAAAGTGCTCAGGAGATGCGACAACCGGACATAGAACTCCATTCACTTTCCGCCTAAACTCTAGGCGTCTCCCTAGTACGTAACGCGACGTCCTGTAAAGGTCTTCATATATCCCTAACCGCAGGGTTGCTTGGCGATGGTGAGCCATTCCTGGCGCACTCATCCACTCCTCAATACCACGGACATTTGAGTGCCCCGGCACCCAGCAGAGGATGATTGAATGGTAGTGCATATGGCTTAGCGCTGCAACCATATGAATCAGATACAAAATATTTCCGTTTCGTCCCTTTAGTTTTTAATTTAGCCCGAACCGTTGCGATCGCACCCAAACTGCTCTTCTTATTTAGAAGACAGCTTGAGACTATGAAAGAAACACCTCAACAAAAAATATTTTTTAAATCTTTTTTTTTGAAATATTTACCAACTACTTAATAATGGTATTCCATTTAAAAAATACTTTACTATCTACCTTGGTTGTAAACATGAAATACCCTCCATAGTAAATAGAATCTTAAAATAAAATAAGAATGCACATAATATTTAGGGTTGGACAGAGCATATTCGTATGGACCTGTACATCATTATAAGTAATTGTTTCACGCTCAAGTCCAGCCCTAAATAACACATCTCCAGTTTGAGAGAAAACAAATGTATTGTTTTTGTAAACTAGTGTTGTCTGTAACCTTATTAATATGCAAACCATGCATTTTTTTTAGCTGTACAATAATTTTTTGAGTCTCATAGGGGAATCATCTCCTGAAACCCCCTCCCATCAGCACCACTGAATTGTGCGAGAGAGTGTGTGTGTGTGTGACAGTGCCATGTGTCGAGGGTGCTACTGTTGGGGGCTCCCAAAACAAACAACAACAAAGTGAAATTCATTTCTATGCACAGCTTGTTGGTAGTTCGTTCTTTTTCTCTCCCTCTTACTCTCTCTCTATACGTGCCTAAAGTTAAAAAGAGAGGAATACAGGTCTTTCAGCTAGTATTGCACAATATGTACTACATACATATTTTGTTTGTTTATGTTTGGTTTTTTATGATGTCGTATGTTGAGCTCGTTGGCAAGTTCATAAATTATGAACAATTAAAATGTTACCGAGGGCTGGAACAGACTGACATGACAGGTCGTGGCCGAGGCCAATTGGGGCAGGAGGAAGGTGCACATAGGTAGTCAACGTACTAAGCCCATCAAAAAATTTCCGCATAACGAAAAGGTACTTTTTGCATTAAGTATATTAAGCTACAATAGCAACTTCAGCCAGCAATTGCAAAGGATACAGGCTCAATGTATTAGACATTTTCCTTGAATTTCTTGTCAAATATTTATTTCAATAAGCATAGCCAAAATATAGAATATACTTTGGCTTTCAAAATTAAATTGTTATTCAAGCCTATGACTGAAACGCAGGAGAACGGCTCCAAGCCTACAGGGGCGAAGAGCATGCTGGTACAAAAGAAAGAAGAGTTCAAAGAAAGCAGACTTCAATAAAGTCGTACCCGGGCATTCGAAATCCAAGCACTGTCAACCAAATGCCAATAAAGTCAAACATTAACTGTCAAAATGGTCCGTCTCAAAGATCCAGGGTAACATTCAAGGATTTAAAGAAGGAAGAAAGTGTATGTAAATTTTAAAGTTCCGATTTGGTATAATATATTTATGTTAGAGAGTGGAGGAAAGACATGACTCCGTATATGCCTTTTGAAATGCTCTGCCAATCTGTCCGTGTGAGCAACTAGATCTCAGAAGCCTTTTCAAATTATGTAGGTAACTGATTTAGCTTTGAAGTTCTAAAATTTCTGAGCTTAAACAATTTCTGAACCAATCCTTAGAAGAAATTTATCACTCTATAATAAATTTTCAGTCTTGGCTTTTGCTGGCAGATTCCTTGACACAATTAATGCCATTTTTGTAACTTTTTAGAGTCCTATGATCAACTGGCTATATGCGACTCGTTAAGTTTGATTCTAAAACCAATTTTTAAAATATCAGTACTTCGAGGGTTGATATTATGTGTAAATTTTTAAACTTAGTCAAGATTAACATGACAACTTGTAATTACATTTTTATTTTTGTTTAGGATGTGAACAGCTGGAGTTTTGAGGTGCCAAAAATGTTTAACTCTTCTAAACCAGCGGAGTCAATGAGACAATATATACAGCCCAATTCAAATCAATTCCAACAACCAATTATGCAGCAGACCATACTGCAGCCCATGCTGCAAACTTTCCAACAGCCCAGGCAACAATCTTTCCAGCCAACCTTCCAGCAATCCTTTTTTCTTCCTCAACAGCCGCAAATATCGCAGCAGCCATTTTTCTATGCTCAAGCTCAAAGCTGGCCTATAAATATGCAACCACCTCTTAGACAGCAACAACAGCCCTGGTTCAACTATCAGCAACAGAGTGCTCCAGTCTATCAGGGCTATAACTATTGGTACAGCGAACCACTCAGTGTAATGAAGCCACATACTGAGCCTATAGATCCAAGATATGGCATTATACCAGAATCCTTTCTACAGCCCCTCAAAACGTCTCCACAGCCAAAGGAACCCGCCAACATTGCGCAGTCTTCGAACCAACCACAGCCTAGAAGAACTTCGCAGCAAAAGTCTCAGCTACATAATGCCGGCTCCCAGAAACCACAAGAGAGCAACGATATGCGTACTACCGGCGGACTTCACTCATTGCGGGAGCGAAATTCACTACCACAGCGCGCACCACTACAACCGCTCGGTAACGATATCCTGAATCGCATTAACAGCATCACCAGCTTCGAGAATTTGCGCGGATGTCGCATACGCGATTCCCAACACGATTTGATGCAATATCGACGCATAGCTGCGCGCACTATACCCATAGATGACGAAGTTTTGGATGATATTTCGTTGACACGGACCGAAGTGTCAACGGACACCTCTACCTGCAGTTCCATCAAACGCAAGCTACCAAAGAAACAGAAAGTAAAAGTCAAATTCAACAGACCAACAGATGACAAACAGGTCGTAGTTGCAGCCTTGGGTAGCAAGTCTACCACTTTCCTCCGACGTTTGGGCATCAAGACGACCAAAAGCACCACAGACACCCAAAGCAAAGGACAAAAGTCCAAATCAAGCGAACAGCCCAGCAATGCAACTTTGACCAAACAGTGTTGTCAAGCTAAGAAGCCTTCCTTCTTTCGGCGACTCTTTGGCGATGTACATGATAATGATGTTGTTTTCTGGCAGCAAAATCAAGAAAACTCTGTATCCGAAGCTAGTGACGCCAGTCTGCACTATCCCACCGAGGCGTCAACAAAATGCCAACATACGTTGGAGTTTCAAGATGTAGACGATTTCTTGAGACAACGTTCAAAAAAAGAAACAAAACCACCTAAGCAAAAGGTCAAATTCTGGAGATGAAAGATTCTATTTCTAAAATAGACGTTGACAGTGGCGGATTCGGGGGAGTGTTAGAAATCTAGCTTTTTTAGGAATTCGTCCCTGTTCACGACTAAGCATGCTGACTTATTTCCATAGACCAAGTTCCAAGAATTTTCTCATAAATATTCACGATATACAATTAAATGTTTCCACCAATAATAGCCCAAAAATTCAACATTGATCTTTCTTTGCATAACCGACCTATCATGCACACAACATTATAGCTCCAATCCAGTTGATGAGGCAACGAAATGGCTCATTAAATGGCCATCAAAGCTTATTAATTTTGACATTTCAATGGCCATATATCATTATCTGGCAATATATCAGCACATCAACAACTCGTCAGCATTCCACAGACAAATTCAGACTGACAGACAAATTTGAAAAAAAAACAACACCAACAAAAAATACGCTAATAAGCTTGTTACAGAGCGGCCAGGCCAGATCTTTCTTTGTTAATCCAAACCAGCACAAACATATTCCATAATGTTTAAAGCTGCAATTATGTTGACTCTTTGGCGAGGGTTGACCAAAAGTAATTGCATTTAATTTGATTTGACCTACATCCATGTTGAAGCAGTTACAGCAGTTTGGAATTTGAGATCTAATGGGAAATTAGCTATGCTTCAAGACTATTGATTAAATTTCGAGATCTTTTAAGATGGTAAGAATTTCCTCAGGACTTAAGTAGCTGAGATATAATTTCGAAAATTGTGGCATCTTTTAATGAAAGAAATTCTACTAGGCGGGAATGCGGCAAGATATTAATGAATCAATAAACTTAATCTTCTTGCAAAATTTAGGATTCACTAGCTCTTATAACCTTTTAAATTTACTGGATCGTACGAACAGATGAGCAGATTTATAAAAAGGGAAGGCTCGGAAGTTCATCCAGTTCCAGTAATCGGGTTTGATTCAAAAGAGTGTGTGATTGGCCCACACATCCTTATCTAGTGCTGCGGCTGAAAGGTTTTGCCACCAGACAGGCTGCCAGATATTATTAGCAGTATTGGCTACGGATGCTCCCGCACGGCCTTACCGGCATTGAAGGTCCTACTAGTAGCTATGCTACCGCTGACACCGTCCTCAGTATCGTAATAAAAAATGAACATGGCATGGTGTCGCAGATGCCTCCTTTTACTCGCTACATACGTACGATAATTTTAATTTTCTTCATATAATTTTAAAAAAATAATATGTGAATCCTAAATTAGTAATTAATTGCATTTGGAAAACTTAATTCTCTATTTCATGCCCGACTGTTCATATAATTTTTACCACTGCTCGAGATACAATTTTGTTTAATGCACGATTTGGTTTTGAGAATTTTTTTAAAAATAGACCTCAGTTGCCACTTACACCGTTTAATAACTTCTTAATGTCTCATCTATTGAGGCAACAGATCCCTCGAAGGAGCTACTGAATGATACTAAATATGATAGAATGTGGTATAAAATGTAAAGGTCTTATTAGTTCACATTCTGCTAACAATCTCTCACCTAACATTTTTACACTATATCTTGAGGGTAAGCTCACCAAGAGTTTCGACCATCTAACATTAGAAGTACAACTTTCTGGAAAAACTATTCATAGCACAGGTCAACATAATTTAGTTGTTGGAAAGCTAAGGGGTCATTTCCGAAGTGATTTGCTGCGTAGAATCCTAATTCGGTATCACAATTGGCTCATTACATCAGAATTTTGTTATATTTGAGGTTATGTACCCTAAAAATTGAGTTTTTGAGGTCGGGTTGATAAGCCAATACTTACCCCCTACTTGAATTCTACGCAGCAAATTACTTCGGAAATGACCCCTTAGCTTTCCAACAACTAACAAGGCCCCGATATTTGTAGACCTGTGTAATTAGCTTTAAATACATTTTCGAGACGCTCCAGAAATTACTTCTGGATATATCAGGTTTCGATAGAAAATTGTCTTTACGAAACAAACTTTTTATACCCTGTACCGTATGGAACCAAGGGTATATTAAGTTTGTGCAAGCCGAAAATGTATGTAACATATAGAAGGAGACGTCGGAGACACCCCAAAGTTACCTAAAATATGATCAGGGTGAATAGAGAAGTCGATATACCCATGTCCGTCTGTCCGTCTGTCCTAGATCTCAGAGATGGTAAGAGCTAGAGTTACCAAACTTTCACATTAGATCCCATATTATTCCATAGGAGGCAAGTTTATTTTATTTTTTTGATATCGGGGATAAATTATATAGCTCCCATGGGGGTGTTTGAGACGACCTCGACAAAAAAAAGCGTTTTAGATGAATAATTCGTTTGTTTATGAAGATATCGTAACCAAATTTGGTATTCGAAAGTTTTTTATAGTTCCCAATTACTGTACCAAATTTGATCGAAATCGGTTGACTATATCATATAGCTCATCTCCATAGGACCGATCGGCCAAAATAAATTTTAAAAAGAAAAATTCGCTATATTTCTTTTTTTAATAAAGATATGCTAACCAGATTTGGCGTTTGGAAATTTTTTAGACCACTTAAGCAATGTGCCAAATTTGAACAAAATCGGTTGACTATATCATATAGCTCCCATGGGTCCGATCTTCCAAAAAATCGATTTTTTAACAAAATTTGTTGTGTTTCGTTTGTTTGTTAAGATATTGGGACCAAATTTGACATTCGTGAGTATTTTATAGTTCCTATGCACTGTACTAAATTTAATCCAAATCGTTTGACTAGATCATATAGCTCCCATTGGACCAATCGGTCCAAAAACACGTTTTTTATACAAAATTCGATGTGTTTTGTTTGTTTGTAAAAATATTTGAAATAAATTTGGCATTCATATCTTTTTTAAGGTATTTAAGCACTGTGTCAAATTTTATTGAAATCGGTTGACTATATCATATAGCTCCCATAGGAACGATCGGTCAAAAAAAAAATTTTTTGCTTAAAAATTCTTCTGTTTTTGGTTTTTTGTGAAGAAATTGGACTTTATTACAAGCTAGTGGTACAGGGTATCCTAAAGTCGTCCGCGCCCGACTTTACGTCCGCCATTTTTTAATTTATGTTACCAAAAAACTACCTTATCACAATTTTTTTTTTAAATAAGTAACGTTCATGGGCGACATAGACTCATATACGAGTATGCCAATAAATTACCTTGTCTACAGCAGCTGGCATTCAATTTCTATAATCACTCTTCGTTCTCGGTTCATAAACTAGTCAAACAACCCTCTTAATTGTTAATTGCAATGTTTATAAACAAACCACATTTCTGCAGGTCTTATGCATAGCTCTCAAGGGGCGTGTCAATTGTATTGCGAGTATTTACTTATCATTAGTAACGCCTGAGAGAAAAAGGTGCGACTGCATCGATGCGACCAGGGAAATTTCCACGCTTCATTGGATGCCACGCACAGGTAGCCACAAGATGCAAATGCAGCTGTTCCCACCCATATTGCCACAGCGCAATTACCAAATAGTTTTTATGTATTCGATCAATACGCCCATTATATTAAATATATGCATGATATTAACAAGCAGCAGCCCAAAAACAAAAATCAGGTCAATATAAAACTTGTTGCCCCCTTGGGTATTCTTCAAGGCTTGATGTCAAATAACATTTGCAGCAAGATTCTTGAAAAAAAAAAATAAAATACCAGGCACGCATTGCGACTTGACGACGCTCTGTTGACAGGCGTACAAGCAATAACTTTCAAATAGTGCCGCCGACAACGTCGCTCATGTCAACAGGAACACGACGATGATGATGGGACGGAATCGAAGCGTAGTCGATGTAAATGCCACAAGTTTCGATTTCAACGAGTTCTAGTCATGGCATTTGGCGTACACAGCGAGAAATTTTGGAGGAATGCATGAGCACAGCGGGAAAAATTGAGCAAAGATTGACTAAATCAGTCACTGGATGACGTGACATCATTAAGTGCTAAAATACTTAGCAGCAGGATTTGCTTGGAGTAATGTTTGCAGTCAGATCTAATAATATCGAATAATGGATTTCGCCAACTGAGTTTGTTTTAGAGTTGAATAAAAAACTATTTCGGTTATACCTTGGCTGTTACTCTATTATTGCTCTCATATAGTTTTTTAAAAGCGTAATGCTTGAGATTCACTTAAAAAGGACATCTGAGAAAGAAAAAGGGATTGTCCGTTAAATAAAAGTGCTACAGGTAAATGTTCCACAAAGGACCAGTCTGTATGTGACTCCACCTCAGGGGTCAACCGATGTAGCCTAATCTGAATGTTACATGTGAGATTTTTAATGCTTTTTTTTTAATTTTATAAGAAAATGCTTTAGTAAAATTTAGCGCTTTCATATACCTTAGCGAATGCTCTACAAGCTACGAATCAATTGTAAACGACTTCTAAGCAAGCAATTGACCTGAAAATTTAAATCTATAAAAATTTCAAAAGTTCGTAGTCTGTAATTTTACTTTTGGGCCATGGATTCGTGTTCATTTTCCTTTGGCTATATAACGATAATTCACTCTAAATAATAATTATTACACAGGTCTACAAATACAGGGGTCATGTGAGTTGTTGGAAAGCTATGGCGTAATTTGGTGCGTAGAATATCCGCGTCAGAATCGACCCATCACGTCAGGATTTTGAGATATTTGGGGTTATAAATTCAAATGTAGGAAAAACGCCATTTTTTGGGTACATAACCTCAAATATCTCAAAATGACGTGATGGGCCAGTTCTGACGCCGGATTCGGATTCTACGCACCAAATTACTTCGGAAATACTCTTAGCTTTCCAACAACTGAACCATGTTGACCTGTGTTATTCATACCATAACACTATGTCTGCTGAAAATATTAAATATCTCTGTTCTAAAATTTAATGAATTATCTTTACAGATTGCAAATAAACAAATATATATGAAAAAAATATATAGCATTTGACATTGATTAAAGATTTTATTGAGAGCATTCTAAAATAGAAATATGTCTTTATTTGTAGTTAAAAATTAGTTTTTAAGGATTCGTGGATCACCATAAATCTTTTTTGCTAGTTTGACACCTATTTGTGGTTGATATATTCAGTTAAAGTTTTAAAGTAATCGGTGTAGTAAGACCTAGACATCAGGTAACAAAAAATATCTATAGTTATGAAAACAACAATGAAAATTCGAAAGAAAACTTTATATTTATACAGCTATTGAAAGTGAATGAAGTTGAAAACAAAAAAAAAATGATGAGCGACTTTTTTGAAATCAAACCAAAAACTTTTAACGAAAATCTTTATTAAGAATATTTGAACAGTTTAAATAAGACTAACCAAATTCATCAAATTATTGCTAAAATAATTTTCCAAGCATAAATAAATCTTCTTTTGACTGCCTCTTTATTCTGGACAAGCTTTTCCACACTTCATTTAATAATTGCTCAAATCTTGTTACCATCAAATTTTATACAAAATCCACGCTTAGCCTTAATCCTTTAAAGCCCAGACCAATTGCCGTTAAAGCTGAAAAGAACACAAACTATATATCCATTTATTCCGATGCTATTCATTTCCTCTTTTAGAATCAACTAGAAATATTTAAAATTCAATAAATTGCAGTACAAAAAAAAAGAAATAAAGAAAAAAAAACAAAACCAACAAAATACCTAAACGACCATTGAAAAATCTATTGCCTTTAGCTTCAGCACTTAAAATGGTCAACCAACATGCACTGGGAAAGCATTTGAGAAATATTTTAGACCAATAAATTATTTACCATGTATAAATCACGGAACAGATGAAAGCGCTGCACAAGACTGTAAAACTTGCACTGAAAACATGTTAAAGCCATTCAAAGATTTATTTCGAGCTCGAGCATCAAAAGTGCCAAGGAGCAGCAGTCAGCAACAACTGTGGGGCGTGTGTTGTTGGTTGGGGTAGCAGTTGGGGGTTGGGGGCACGGCGTAGTAAAACAAGAGCAAAAAAAAAGGAGTAAATAAAGTTTTGCGTTGTTGCCACTTTTTATTTTAATTTTCGCTCGTTTTGTAGCATTTCTACGACTAGGAGGCAGCAGTTAAGGCAGGTGCTTCTGACGACTGAGACGCAGACGTAGACGAAGGCGGAGGCGAAGACTGTGCCTATGTCACAATGAATATATGTCAGGACACTGTTAGCAGCTAACAGGTACAGTCGCTGGTTACTACTCATACCCTCAAAAACAGGCAGAGAGGCATCTACTACGCTGCACCTCTCCCGACGCACTCTCGATCTCAGGAGCTCACGGCACTTGGCTACCAAACAACTTGCACAAAACTTCGTCTGCACACGCGGCACGCATTCAGACGCTCGGGCGGACCAGGCCACTCGAATTTCAGTATGTCTGGGGCTTGCTTTTGATTTTGTGGCAGCTTTCAAGTGTTTAAGCTGTAGCTGAAGTCGTTGCCGTTGCCGTAGCCATAGCCGGAGTTGTTGCTGACGTTGCCACATAGCGTGGAGAATTCAAGAATGAAGAAACTTCGCCAAAACGACTTTATGCAGTTTCATAATTTACTGCCAGTGTATGTCTGCCTGTAGGTCTGTCGTTCTGTCTGCCTGCCCCAGCGTCCTTCTTGCAACAACTAAGCGCGTTAAGCAGTTGCATTAATACTACGCTCCAAACATAAATGTTGGAAAAGGGAGTATTTCGGGGATGGGGGCTTTGCGGGAGCTTTGTGGGTTAGCGGCTTGCTGCACATTGCCAAACAATCGCTAAAGCGGTAAAATAGGAAAAAAAAACTGCTTAAAAAGTTGGCTATAAAATGAGCATATTAAGTGGTAAAGATAAACTTGTTGTAGCATCTCTCATGCCTCATGTTGCAAATATGCCAGCATAACTACGTATATGAAAATCTGTTGAAAATGGTTAGCAATCAAGTTTTCAACAGCTCGAGAATAATGAGAGAGTGAAAGTGCGCTCGAAAAGGTCATACTAAATGCCATCAGCTGTTAGTTGGCAGAAACTTAAGAAGTAAGTAATATATGCTTTAAAGTAGTTCAAATTGGCCAAATTATGTATAAGTTTGTAAAGTGACATCTCAAGCTTGAAGATTGGAGTAGAGCAAACAGATTGTAAGGCTAGGATTATGTTACATTTTGCATTGCATCGAATTTGAACTTCACTGCTTATGTTGCGAAACATTAATTTAAAAAAATAATTTTTGACTGATCTATAATTTGAGAATTTCCGGTGTACTCTAGAAAACGAAAACGAATAAAATATTCGGATTCTTTTTGATGTCACGTTTGCTTCCAATAACGAAACGAATTGGCAAAACCGTTCAAAAGTTTAGTTAATTTAAACTGAAATTAAATTTTAAATATTCTATCATATTCTTTGCATAGTCATCCTGGAGCATCTCCTCTACATCCGGAACAAAGTCGTGCTATGTTGGGTGCCTGGACACTCGGGACGGGATGGTAACATGATCGCTAAAGATCTAGCACGATAGGGTGCCTCCACACTGAGAACATCATCAGGGCCGTTTTGTGGTATTGGTTAGTCCACAATCATAACCATGATAAACAAATGGGCTGCGGAGAACATAGGAGATACTGGCTCTCCCTTTCGGGGCTTCGTCAAGCAAAATTGCTTGTCAAACCTCTGGATGCGACCAAAGGGCTTGGCAAAGCGGACCTAAAGCTCCTGGTACCATACCTATCTGGCCACCACACTGTTTGATACCATTAACAGAAAATTGTCCCATCGTACTGTTCAGAGTGCAGGCTCTGTTTAGAAGACGATGAAACCACAAGACATATTTTCTGTGACTGTAAAGCGCTGGATGGGACAGAGCTTGTCACATGGGAAAAGAACGGATTAGTCCCTTCCATCTTAAGTCAATACCAATAAAAGTCCTACTACTATTCATGCGGAAAGCGGAAAGTCTTTTGCTTTAATTTAAGGTCGCAGTGCCCAGCTCTTTGTGAGGAAAATTTGTATCGATATATATTTTGAATTATTCTTTTTCTAACTAAACCTAAAACCCAATCCGATCACGATTAATAAATGATAAGTGCATCAGGGTTGATCTGGTGTACAAAAAAATTTCACTTGCAATAAACATAGCTTAACATTATTTCTACCGACGACTTAACTTAAAATTAATATTGCTAGAGAATATAACTTGCATGTTTGGGAATTTTCAATAAAATACTCTCACCTTTTCAGAATAAGGAAATATGCTAATTAAGCGAAAAGAACAAGGGAAGTTTAACAAATTTATCGAAACTTGAAAACCGAATTAACATTAACGCCGAATGTCATAGAATATTCCAAGATATACCTATTATGTATCGATGATTTCCATTTTTGTGATTTTTATTATATATGTACAATACATGATTATTAGGGTAGATGAATTTGTATGGGGTCCAAAAAACGTTCTAGGGCTTTCAGTGATTTTGATACTTTGGGTCTAAACTTAAAAAAGTCACCAAGAAACTATGGGTTTACAACTAATTTCAAATCTCTGTTCGAAAGTCGACTTAGACGTTCAATGTTGGTACAAGGCTTAAAAATGTCATATTTTCTCTAGCCAAATATATAAAATATAAAAATCAAGATATCTTTATTCAACACTTGTATCTTGTCAAAGAAAAGTCTATTTAAATATTCTGTTAAATATAAATAGCTAATAATCAGAATTTTGAAAAAAATAAAAACATATTTTACGTTTTTATTGACGAGTAATAATAAATTAATTAATATTGACAATTACCTCGCTTAACTTATTTTCGCCGGTAATAAATTAATTAATATTGACAATAACCTCGCTTCACTAATTTTCGCCGATATTTCCCCTTAAGTTAGGGCTAGTTGTTGCCCTTCCTTTTTTTAGAAATAGAAATTCGAACAAATAAATCACATAATTGAAACCCTAAAACATCAAAAATTTTGTAATACTCTACTTTCTGACATTTTATTTGTATACGTATAGTATTTTTTGGAACCTTCTAACATACATTATGCCCATTATATTACTTAATTTTAATTTTTTTCTTATTAATTTTAAATTATTTTTAAACAAGACCAAAGCAAACTTAAATTTCTTGCGAAGCTCTTGCTAGCCAAAACAACTTTATTTTCTAGTATTTCAAAAAAGCAAGTAATCGATTTCAAATGTTATTTCGATTTTTTGTTGACCATTTTCTTTAGAGATGTTTTATATTTCAATATCGTATTATTTAACTAACTGAACTGAACTAGAACCTTTCATTTAACAACATTTTTCGAAAATTTTATTTAACAAACATTATTCGAAATATTATTTTCAAAGGTTTTAAGAGAAGTGGTCTTTACTTTGTTTAAAAATTACCTAGACCAATCTTTTTACTGCCGAATGCCTTTAGTAATATCGTTGAAGACTCGGGTAATTGATAAACGACAAATGACTCCAGTAGTTCCCTCGCTTAACTTAAGTAGTTTCTTTAAAAACCAATTATAATAAATAAAACTGACTTAAAATGCAGATTGACATTCGTCATTGTATTCAAAAGTTTATTTATGCTTAAAGCAGCTCAATTATGCATAAAGTAATATTACACCCAGTTTCCTTAACTATAAAATTGAAAGAGAACGTATTAAATGCATCTTGTCCAAAATATTCTTGCTTTCCCAAGATTATCGTATTTAATGGATATTCACAAGTCAGTAATACCAAGCATAAAACTTCATTCCTAACAGAAAATCAAATTGATTTTTAACATTAATTCAATTATTTATGACCAAATAAAAAGACAAACATTTTATAGCCGAAAAGCCTTTAAAAAAATACAGCTCACAATAAAATAATATTTAAATCACATAAGTTTTATTTTCAATAAGCATAAAAACGAAAATTAGAAGTACAAAAAGAAAATATCGTTTCTTTGTCCTAGGTCAAAGCAATTGCTCTTTGGCAATACATGAATGGAAATTTGAGCACAATGCCATTATGATTTGAAGAACCCCTTAAACTTTTACACTTTTCGGCACTTAAGTGCTTTATGATTTACCTTTGAAACTGCGCACAAATAAAATATGCTCAGAAAATGTAAAATAAGAACAAAGCTGCACAGCAAACGAAGCTTGGAACCTAATAAGCCCCTAAATAGAGGAGAGATCCTTAAAGCAATCTAAAACGTCATAAAGTACAGAACAGCTGTTGAGACCCTCACACACACACACACAGGCAAATTACAGCTTAATAAATAAGCAGCTAATCTGAAGCTCCCTCTTCCGCAAAGATGCCGACGCCGCCTAAATATTTCAACTCAAAATGCTATTATGGAACCGAAAAGTACTCGTTGCTGCCACTCATACTTATTGTTATACTCGTTGTCGTACTTTTTAAGTAAATTATAAAGCATTGAAATTTGAAAAGCAAATAACAGGCAAAAAAAAATAAAAAATGAATGTATGCAAAAAGTCAACTCACAGCCGACAGGAAGTTAAAGGAAACGCAGACAATGTGGCTGACTTTCCGACTTGCTGTAAGTGTGCGTGAGTGTATGTGCGGGTGTGTGTGGGGCGTGTGTGTGTGTGTGTGTGTGCTGGTGATGATGGCCAGTGGGGAGCTTTAGTGAGTCGGGAAGTTCAAGTTTTATGTCAGGCCAAAAGCAGTTCCTGCTGCAGTGACAAAATTCCACATCCTGCTTTTGTCTTTCGCTTGCACAGTGGGCGAAATTTTTAATTTGCAAACTATAAATTAATTACTTTAAATATAATTACGTATGACTGAGGCGTGAACAACTTGGAAGGTAAGATTAAATATATTTATTTAATTATTATTTCAATAACTTTAACGTGCTGGAATTGATAAAAAAAATGTATTTTGAAGTTCAACTGAGAATTCATACCGACTTAAATTTAAGGTCATGTCGGATTTCATAAAAAAAAAATTGTACCCACCACTAAACTTACAAAAGGGACCGCAGCTTGTGGGAAAACAACGAACCACAATGGGACAAATCGCAATTCTGGCTTGCAGTTTTGTGACGCACTTAATCTCAATGTTCTACGTGGAAGCTCTGGAAATCATTAGACTGCACTGAAAAATATTCAACAACAACAATCATTTCTCACTTTCGATCAATAAGAAATGTAGCCCCTATACAATTTTATTGAAATTTCATCATTCAATGTAAATAATTAAAAAATCAATTACTGAGCAATGTACAAATTTTTATATTTACCTACAAAATTAAGTTTCTTCATCATAAAATCAAGAAGCTGAACATAGCAAAATATTGCAAAAAATTATATAAATTTTTAAAAATGTTTTCCGTACATTAAAAAATAAAAAAATTAACAAATAGTCGCTTTATTTTTTTTAACATACTCATAAGGAGTATATTAAAAAAAATTATTTTCATCCTGCAGCTTTTTGATTCGTTTTTTTTTTAGTAAATTGTGAAAATACAGTAGATAAAATTGTATATTAAACTTTTCGTAATTTTGACCAAGAGGTATTTTTTCCCTCCGAAAAGGTTCCTCACAAAGAGATGGGGCACTGCGACAAAAAGGTCTTTTGTATCATATTCATAAATTAAAGAAAAAGACTTTCTGCTTTCCGCATGAATAGCAATAGGTCTTTTGTTGGTATTGACCGAAGATGAAAGGGACTAATCCGTTCTTTTCCCATTTGACATACCAGCGCTGGACAGTCACAGAGAATATATCTGGTGGTTTCATCGTCTTCTAAACAGAGTCTGCACTCTGGACATTCCGATAGGTCAATTTTCTGTAGATGGTATCTAACACTATCCATTTGTTTATTATGGTTTGGATTGTGGACAAACCAATACGGTGCAGGAGATGTAGTCAGGGTGGAGGCATCCTGTCGTTGCTAGATCATCAGCGTTCGTGTTACCATGCACTCCCGAGTGTCCAGTCACCCAACATAGCACGACTTTGTTGCGGGCGGTCAGGATTTGGATGTAGTTGTGGCACTTTTTAACCATCCTGGGAAGGCTCTTATGGCATGTCAATCAGCATTTTTTTTAAAAATGTGCTTTTAAATATATATATTATGTTTGTTAATAATAACAACATTGTAACCACGGAAAGTGTTACCCCAAAAAATAAAAATATTTATTATTTTGACCAAGAAGAGTCTCATTTTGCTCAAGCATATAGGAAAAATATAATTTTTTGGCAGAAGGTCCCTCTGGTTCTTCGCACATTGCTTAGTTTGGTTAAATTATAATGTTTTAGATTTTAAAAAGCTTAAAGATTGTTACTTGAATAAAAAAAAATGAGGCTCACCCGCTAAAGTCTATTATGGGTATCGATAGAATCGAATATAAAAAATGTCAGCAAGTAAATAAACAGATATGAAGCGAAATTTTTTATTTAAAGACAATTATTTGAAAAATTTTAACGCCTTCATTTATACAGTTAATGGTATATTAAGTTTGTTTAAAATGTATATATATAAAGAATCTCAGACGCTGGAAAGTCGAATATACATAGTTCATTTTGGTGAGAAGTACAAAAATATTATATATTAAGACAATTCATTCCATCTCTGCTTATAAACAGCTAGATCATAGGATATTACGAGCAATAATCTCAATGAGCTCCAACTCCATTCCTGCGTGTTTAAATCAAGTTAATTTTTTGGTTTCTTCAATCCGCAATTAATATTCATATTTTATACCCTCTTTAATACTTATTAACTTATGCAACTTGCAAAACGATAAAACCACAATATATTTCAATCGTTTTTTTGTAATATATGTACTTATTTCTTAGATTTAAAGAAAACTAATATCCGTAGGTATTCAAAAGGTATATTTAAAATCGGTTAAATGGAGTTCCCAGAATCTGGGTAGGTTAAGTTAATAATCCAAGCTTTAGCTTGACTGCAAGTTTTTATAAAGTGATTAATAAGGACAGTGCGGTCCAGTAATAAAAGCCCAGAGAATTAAATCTCATATCTGTGCAAATATTTAATAAAAAATTATGAAGCATAAAACTTTAAACTTCGTTGAAAAAAATTTTCTTGGATATTGACTACCAAAAAATTAAAAATATGGGCGTGTCTCGTAAATTTAATATGGGTGTTGGTAGTTTCTTTTTTTTCCAACTGAATAAACTTACTGGCTACATTTTGTTAATCCAAAATTAAACAAAAAAAATTATGGGATTCAAAAATAAAAAAGCTCAATTTATTGATGCAAAATTGAGTGTCGTAACCTCGAACCTCTACTATAGCTTCTTCTCTTCAAATACTCTTTCTTCTTCATCGAAAAAAATGTATTTGTGAATTCAAAGACAGTTACACTATGCAACAGTTTTTTGATCCCGGCTTCAAAATAGTTGATCCCTATGTAAAATTTCACGCTGAATTCAAATCTCCTTAGAAATATGTTGAAAGTAGAACGGTTTTTGAGATATCGCCAAATTTTCATTTTTCATGTTTTGAAAAAAACGTTAGTCTACTAAAATACAATTTTCTCTGGTTTTAGTGCACCGATTTTTGTAAACTGGGACGAAAATTAAAGATAACAAAATTATTTCCTAAAAAATTACAGTTGTTTAAAATCCAATCATAAATGACGAAGTTATGGCACATCAAAGTTGAATTTTTGTAAAAATTTTGATGATTTTTCAATTTTTTGCTGACTTTTACTAAGTTTTTTTTCGATCTTTCCATAAAAATTGTTTCGGTTACAGACCGAAAATGAAAGGATAATATCTTACAAAAATTTTTTGTCCTTGGTCATCAAAATCGGATAAAAAATAAACGCTACATTCACAATTAAGTAAACATACCTCTTTTTGACAGTATTACTAATTGTTGTTTTGCATACTCTCCGACCCGTAACTCTACGCTTTTTGTTAAATAAGTAAGATATGAGTATCTAAACAAAGCAAAATCACATCAGTGAGGAATTTGAGATACAGCCATTTGAAGAATTCCTCTCTGACATTGATATATAACTAATATATCGAGTTTTTGCTAGTTTTTTCAGTTTAAAAATCACATCTTACCAAGCCAAATAAGAATAAACATTGAGCATTAGGAGTTTTTATTGCAGTTCAAGTTAGGATTAAATTTGGAAATATTTAAAGTAACCGTCCGACTTTTTGGATAAAAATTGCATATTTGGTGCGACCAATGCAAAACTTTTGGCCTTGTGAGAGCAATAGAATTCATGTGCTTTCTGAGTCTTAAAAAATAAAATTTGAGTTATTTCACCAAATACTGCAAATGCGGAAGTATTTTTTACCCGATGTTTATGAACCAGGGCAAAAAATGTTCGTAAAAGATTACGCTATCACGTCAATATCTAAAACCGGAGCAATTTTTATGGTAAGGCTAAATGAAACTTAATAAAAGGCAGCAAAAGCCGGAAAAATCATCACAATTTTTACAAATATCCGAATTTGAAGTGCCACAACTTCGTCATTTCTGATTGGATTCTTATCAACCGGCATTTTTTGTAAAGATAATTTTATTATCTTTAATTTAGTTTATTAACTTCAGTGGACTAAAACCAGAGAAAATGCCATTAGTAGACCTACCTTTTTCAAAACACCAAAAATGAAAATCTGACGATATCTCAAAAACCGTTCTACTTTCCACATATTTCTAAGCAGATTTGAAGCCGGGATCAACAAAATTTTGAAATTTTGTGACATAGTGTTATTGATGCAATTTTTGTTTTCCTCCTAATTAAATTAAAAAAGAAAAATTTTATCGCTGCCATAATGACAGTTTGTCCCACTGTATGTTGAAGTTGCTATCCCGTCTGTGTTAGTCCTTCTGGTAACATTTTCTGCTGTCTTTTGTCATTTGAGTGTATGTATGTATGTATGTAGTGTATGCTTGTAATGTATATATGCTTGTAATGTATATATGCTTGTAATATATATTTGTAAGTACGAATGCGACTGTCTGGTTTATTGTGTAAAGTGCTCAAAAGATTCAACCAAAGCTGTAAAATTTGCTGCCTTTTCAATGCGAAAAGTTAATGCGGTCTGTCTGACGACAGACGGAGATACAGAAAGACAGACAATGGAATCGAGACAGACATATTGATCATTCATTAATGTTTTCAAGTTTTTCAGATATTGATTTGTTACTGTGGATTAGTTGAATTTTGTGGTTTTGGCTTAGAAAAGTTAGTTTTGCTACCAACCAAATGAAAACAAATCAAATTGAAAGTTTTGCAAACTTTTCACATGACTCATTCAAATATAGTTTGCTAAAAGCAATTAAAGATCATAAAGGGTCAAGTTAGTACGTAAAACAATTAAAGCTCTGGTGTAATAAATGGTTTCTGTAGCATAAAAAAAAACTCGACGACAATCGCTATTAAATGTTTTTTTTTTCAGATTTGTCTAGAAGCCCACAATAGCATTGTCTTAGGCTTTTATATCTATAGTGTCTATTAATTAAAAACATTGGCTCAGGAAATCCACACGTGTAATTCTTTATTACTACGATAATTCTTAATAAAATTACATTTATTTTTATTTTTTACGAATTTCTTTAGACTTAAGATTATTAACTTAAAGAATTCCTTTGCTCCTTATTATTATTACAATTCAGTTACTATAACTCATCAAGATTTTCAATATTTTTATTGAAAAGCAAAATAAGCAATTTTCTGATTTAAACGACACTTTCTTCTAAGAAGAGCCAAATAAAGTTAGTAGATCTTCGATGAATTAAGGCAAACGTACCTTCGAAGTTCAAAAATACAAACTTTTATCATCGTCTGATACAAGAAAAATTTTAAAACCAAAACAACAATAGATTAACAATTTTTTAAAACTTTGATACATTCAATTTGTTTGATTCAGTTCTGTATTAGAAAATATCATACTAAAACCGAAAATGCAGTTCAAAATTTTTTCCTAAAATGGATTTCGAGGTATTTTGAAAAAAACATTTATTGAAATTAGTGTCTTTACTTAAAAATAAATGTCTCTGGTGGTACTTAACTAAGCAACTACTTATTTTCTTCGTAATCGATCAAAAACAAATCCATGAAAAATACTGTATTAAACATTTTATCTTCAATTTTTTAATTTACGTTCAAACTACAATTTTTTTCAAAATTTTCCCAGAAATTACAAAAAATCTCATATGATTGGATAAATAACGATCAAGTCGTAAAACAAAAAGTTGGTGCAAGAATAATAGTACAATAAAAGAATAGTTTCATCTGGAAAAATTACCTAATGGATGAAAGTTTCAAAGATAACGGGTGATTCATTAAGACCTTTTTTTTTAATGATTTGGCAAATCCAAATTTTAAAGGAATGATGGGATCTTTATTTATGATTTCGAAAGGATATTTTATGGCATTTATTTTTTAAAAATAATCTAGTTAAAATGTTGGCCGCAACTGCGTTTTAAATGGTCCATCCTGAAGGTCCAATTTTCCATGACTCGTTCAAGCATTTCCACTGATATTTGGCCAATAGCACGAGTAATGTTGGCTTCCAAGGCCTCAATCGTTGCTGGTTTGTCCACGTAAACTGTTGACTTTACGTAACCCCAAAGAAAAAAGTCGAGCGGTGTGATATCGCACGATGTTGGCGGCCAAGGTACGGGTCCCATACGTGACATTAATCTCTCACCAAATTGACCTCGCAATACACCCATTGTTTCATTGGCAATGTGAACCGGAGCGTCATCCTGTTGGAACCAAATGTCGTCGAGATCACGGGCAACAATTTCAGACAGCAAAAAGTCCGTTAACATGGTCCGATAACGTGCGCCATTGATGGTAACGTTCGCACCTTGCTCATTTTTAAAAAAATACGGACAATCATTGGCCACCAGCCCACAGACCGCATCAAACCGTTGTTTTTCTTGGATATAATGGCAGCTGGTGAACCTCTTCGGGTTGATCTTCTCCCCAAATACGGCGATTTTGCTTATTCACGAAACCGTGGAGTCAAAAGTGGGCCTCATCACTGAACAAAATTTTGGTCGAAAACAACGGATTTTCATCGATCTTACCAAGAGCCCATTCACTAAAACGGCAACGTGCAGGAAGATCATTCGGCTTTCCATGATGATTTGCCAATGAATACTGAACAACTTTGCCTTTGACAGCTGTCATGGAAAAAAAAGGTCTTAATGAATCACCCTTTAGTTAGGGCCCTTGTTGTAAGTAAAAAAATCAGACTTTTCGTATGAACTTTTTTTCTATTAAGCTTAGAAACGAACATCCGATTTTAGACTTCAAGCAAGGTCCCTTACGCTTCCAGAAAGTTTTGTTCATGAAGTATTTTTTCCACGAAGAAAAATAGAGATATTTTTTGAGACTTCGTTTACTTTTAGTGAATAAAATTTGAATCTGTTCCAAGGAATTTTAAGATTTAATCACCATGATCAAAATATTTAAATTACCTCCGGGCCCGGAGCTCTCGAAGGGGCCCGGACTCGAGAGTCATTTGGGAAGAATCGAGTCTCAGGATTGGCAACTGAGCAAGAAAACTCGACTTTGATGATATTATAAAAGCTTTCGCCTCAGCTAAAGCACAGAAGGCGAAATTCTAAGCATTTTGACGGTAATTGTGAAACATATGTAAGGCTAACTTCGTTATTAAAAAAATCAAACTTCATTGAGTTGCGTTTTTTTTAGATCTGCATTGGAGTTTTATGAAATGCATTATTATGATTTTATCAAATCATCAATTCTCTCAGAAATGCTTTCTGTACTTTTTTATGTTGATCTCACACTTCTTAACAATTATACGTATTTTCATGAATTAAGAAAAATTGATAGGGACCCGGATCCGAGATTTTCCCCGGGGCTTGGATATTCTCTCTACAGAGCCTCTCCCTAGCTATGCACCTTTTTCTTGGTACAACTCAGCGCAATATGCAACAACTACAAAAATGGTTTGCAGATTTGATTTAAACTGCTGAATAAAAAACAAAGCGTTGCCAGCGGAGACAGTCTAATGAAAATTAAATTAAAACCTTGCCAAATATCTATTAAATATAAATTTTCCATGTTGCCGGAGCCCTCTACGTAGCTTAACGTCAAATTAATTACAATTAAGTGGATACAGAAAAAACACAAAAGCAGATAAAAAGTGGAAAATATGCAAAAGCCAAAAGAAACTTACAACGTCACAAGTTGAAAGAGTAACACGACTAAACGCTCGGCATTAATCCAAAAAGCGTAGCAGCATTCAGCGTTTAGTAGTAGAAATGGTAGTAGTAGTAGTAGTGATGGTGATGATGGTAATAGTAGTCGTGAATGTGACACCAAATGGTAATGGCGGCCACAACAAGTGTGTCTCCAAGGTGCTTGTTGCAATTTTTGCTCCTTTTTGCTGCTTTTCCTTTTCTTTTTTTCGGTCCTTTTTTTTTGCACACGCAGCTGCTGCTAATCCACTTTTAGTGTTCGGCCAAATCCTAAAGGTAGTAGTAGTAGTGGCTCTAGTGTGTAGTAGTAGTAGTAGTAAGTACACCGGCGCACACGGTTACGCTTTGCGCTGAAGGCGACAAAGTTTTTGCACTTTGTTTTGTTGTTGTCGTTCGCGTTGTTTTGCTTTGTTTTCTTTGCTTTTGCGTTGTTGTTTTCTGCGTTTTTCGCACTGATTGTTACACACTAAAATCGAATTAAACTTTCCGTGTGCAACGCTTTTCCTACTTTTTGTAGTTGTTGTTGCTGCAGCTACTGCTGCTGCTGCTGTCGTGAAAATTTTTGCCGCACTTTCCACACGTTGCACAACAACTTTCGCTCTAACTTTTACTTTGTTTGCTAACAGGCAAAAAGAACAGCATTTTATTTTTTTTCCTTCGTGCAGGATTTTTTCAAACTTTTTTAAGACGTACAATTTTGCTTTAGCTTTTTTTTGGGCACATAAATTTTTGCTCCTTTTTTACACTTTTGTAAAATTGTTGTTGGTCGGCGGGGGGTTGAAACAACACGCGCGACGTAAGCTGAGCGCGTAAAAAGGATTTTCTAATAAGAAACGCGAAACGCTGGAAAAGTTATTGCCCCAAACAACGTCTTTGTCATTTTTTTTTTGTGTTTCTTGTTCGTCAAATATTTTTCATCTCCTCTAATTTTTGTTATGTATTAATTATATTTTATTGTTTATGCTTTGCACTTGGCTACTGCTTTAAGATCAAAGAGGTTTGAGTTTTTTTTTAAAGAAAGAGGTTTGATAAAACAAATTAGATAATTAATGAATGAATTTTAACTTTTTTAAGAAATTTATTAGAAAAAATAGATAACCAATTAATGGAATTGGGTTATTATTTGCGCGTGTTTTGAATTTCACTTCTTATTCCGAAAGATCAAAATAGCTGCTGTAAATCTATATTGATATTCGGAACAGAATAATAGGAACAGCTTTATGCCTATATCTCGATTTTGATTTTGATTGGAAAATTAATCTATTCTGTGACGGATACAATACAATTATATTTTAATCTTATATCCTTATTTATTATTTTACCAAAAAAAAAATAGCTAAATAATTATTTCTAGAAATATAATCTTATAAGTAGCTTTTCTTTTTTAATTGCCGATAATTTAGTTTTTGAAATAATTAGTCAATTTTCCGAATTAGTTAATTATTCAGATTTAATTGAATAACTTAATATTTTTATCTCGATTTCATTTTAAAATTCTTTTGTTTAAATTTGAGGATTGCCAATTATCGAAAATAGCATCCTGACTTTTCGTCAAAAAATCTTCAAAATATCCGTCGGCCACGCTTTCATTTATTTAAGATTCAAAAATTGATTTGAAAGATTCATTTACTAGATTTTTTTTTACTTAATTCCAGCGATCCCAAAGATGTTTACTACACATTGGTTGTGTTTCATAATTAAATTTTAGAAAGAAATTTGTGACGAAATCTTAAGAACATTAAGACAATGATCTTTTTGAGAAGTAACAATAGTTGGATACTTTGGCCTGCCAAAAAAACTAGATAAACTGCGAGATAATCATTTTTTCCTATAGTTACATGTTATATTGTACTGCCTTTATTTTTAATAATTATTAATCTGTGTATTTAAATTTTGAATAAGAAATAGTCGAAAAAAAAATTGAAAATAAGCAAGCAAGAAAACATTCCTAAATATATTATTTCTTCTAAAAGTTCGTAAATCCAGAACATGCGTTCCCAACACAAATGTTTTGACTCGAAAACTTAATTCTTTTGGATTTAATTTATTTTTTAATGATCTGGCGAATTTTTCGTATACTCTTAAAAGTTGGGCATACATTTTTTGTATAGTTTTTTATGTTAAACAATTTATAAGTTTTTTCACAAAAAGTTTTTAATTTTCATATTTTTTTTTTAGTTTTAATAATTATTCTAATTTTTATAAACGGCATTTTGTTGTTTGCTTTTATTTTATGATTTTTTTACATGTAGTCTAATTTTTTATAGCTTCCGATTCGATAATTTTTATTTAAGCATTTATTTTTTTTAGTTGCAATAATATTAATATATTTCTATTAATTGTTTTTTATATTTCGTTCTTTCACATAACGTCAAATTTTATTATTTTCTTAATTATCTTTTATAATTTAAAAAAATGTATTCTTTTTTGTTTCTTGCACTTTGAATTTAGGCTTAACCCGGCACAACAACAACAAGCACACACACACACTCACACCTTGCCACCAACAAGAATGCAACAACATCAACAAACACAAAAACTTAAACGTGCGTGTGTGCTTGCATGCGCATGTGTGTGTGCATTCAATGCGTAAGCTTAGTTTTTACCGTCAAGACAAACCGTACGCACCGAAAATCACTTTAAAAGTGTTCGGATTCGTTTTGGAAACGTTCTACGCCGGCCACACGAACTTGCCAGCAACATTGCTGCTTCGTCAACATGTTGCGGTCAAACAAGCTTGAGCGCAATAGCATTCTAGTAGCAGGTTGGTAGCCAGCATGTTTGAGTGTGTTTTGTGTTGCGAATGCTGCCAAGTGTGGTGAGTTTTGTTGGCAGCATTTGGCTTGTTGCTTCAATATCGCAGCATGTTGCTATGGCTTGTATTGAAACAATTTAGTTCTTTTGGTGTGGGAGAAAATCCCAAAATGTTTATTGTAAAGAAAGTGCTTCAATTGATCGGTTTTAGAGATTTGACTCCGTCCCGCTGAGCAGGCGTAATAATTGCCGATAAATTGAGTAATTATGTTAGAATAATGCCTAAAAAGTACACCGCCTAACATTTATTGTAAGTACTTTCAAATATTTTGCCTTCTACTAATTATAATACTTTTTTGTCGACATCAGCTCAAGTTTTGCTATCAAGAAACAAATTATGGAAATATCTTGGATTGTTTAATGCCAAACCAAAGGTTAAGATGTGTATTTTGTAAATTTAACATTCAACATCGTTTCTGGCGTTATAGAAAAATGTATATTAAAGGACTCTTGGCAAACGGACATACCTCAATCAAGGGCGCCCGCAGAATTTTTCGCCACTAGGGGCCGATTAATATATTTAAAGTTGCGATTCTGAAAAACAAAATGGAAAATATCAAAAGTTTGGTTATTTAAGAATTTTAGGTTCTTCACAAAAATCCCACTAGGGGCCATTGCCCCTACCTGCGGGCGCCCATGACCTCAATACAAAAGTTTAATAGAGAACTAATTAATTTGATTTGAATAACTATTGTACTAGGTTAGGTTAGGGCGGCAGTTGGGACCGACATCCCAACTCACTTAGGCCAAGGATAGGCCCTTTGTGATAACTATTGTACTAAATGTAATTAAATATTTAAGGAGTAAGTTTAAAAGCGAAGCACTTATAATTTTTGAAATAAAAATCATCAAACAATTATTTTTATATTAAGTTTGTGCAAGCCGAAAATGTATGTAACATATAGAAGGACGTCGGAGACACCCCAAAGTTACCTAAAATATGATCAGGGTGACTAGAGAAGGCGATATACCCATGTCCGTAAGTCCGTCTGTCCATCTGTCCGTTTGAACGCCTAGATCTCAGAGATGGTAAGAGCTAGAGCAACCAAACTTTCACATTAGATCCAATATTATTCCATAGGAGACAAATTTGTTTTATTTTTTTTGATATCGGGGTTAAATTATATAGCTCCCATAGAGGTGTTTCAGACGACCTCGAAAAAAAATAAAAGTTTTAGATTGGTAACACTGTACAACAGTGATTAAGCACTTTTCAAGTGACCTAGTTTACGTTGTAGGTCTTGACGAGTACATCACGATAGTGTGTTTCAAAATCGTTTAACACCCCGAAATTCTCAAGTTATTGCTCAAAAACCGTTTTTCGGGTACTGCTATCACTACAACAATTACAACGTTGTCATTTTTCAACTGATTTTCGATTGCTTTATGGTTTTGGAAAGAAGAAGATTCAAGCTTTAAGATGACATATATTTGTTTATGCTTCATACAAAACAACTACAAGATTTTTTAAAAGTTATCTAAGACTTACGCTTTTTCCGTTTTTCACACTTTGATGTCTTTTTTATATAACATTTTGTTAAAAAACCTTTACTTTTTTACATTTGATCTTGAAGAAATATCAATGCCGAGTAAGAAAAGTCATGATTTATCAAAATCGGTTGATAAATTTTTAAGTTCCGACGCTTATTGTAAACAAGAAAATTAAACTTCCATCGACAAAAAAAAGTTTTAGATGGATAATTCGTTTGCTTATGAAGATATCTTAACCAAATTTGGTATTCGAAAGTTTTTTATAGTTCGCAAAGCTGTACTAAAATCGGTTGACTATATCATATAGCTTACATAGGGCCGATCGGCCAAAATAAATTTTTTTATACAAAATTCGCTATATTTAATTTTTAAGTAACCAGATTTGGCGGTCAGAAGTTTGTTAGACCACTTAATTATTATATTAAACTATTTAGTAAATTTAATAACAAATTTTTCGAAATAGTTTATCATTGCTCCTCAATCCCAAAAAATGCATCTATTATTTTTGCTTCTTGCTCTTCCAGATCGCGCGAATCACAACGATCAAACGATTGAAATCTGTCGCCGTTGCCCGCCCGACTATGAAGTCGAGTCATTGCCTTCCTATACCATTGTATCTGGTTTGCCCACCTATGATGATGCGCTAGAGGAGTTCCGTAAGGCTGGCATTATACTCACTCCAGCCATGGTGCCGGTCATCAAAATCTTTGAAAGCAGCAACGATCCGAACGGCAAGAATCCAGCTGTAGCATACACTCTAGTTGAAACCGGCAATAATAACAATGACAATAACTCGGACAACGTTTCGTTGAACTCCGCCACGTGTAGCTGTGGCGGCAGCGGCGGCAACTCCTCCAGCCTGCCCAGCCATAACGCTGCTACTGCACTGGCTGCTACTTCGGCTGCTGGTGCAACACTTTCTCCACAGATCATTGAGCTATCGCCGGATCACTTGGCTGCGCTCTCTCAGAAGCGTCTCTCGCTGCAGATATCATTTAATAGCTCAGTGCGCAGCAGGGTTGCCAGTAAAAGTTACGGCAGTATAGCTATCTGGCGGACGGAATATAGCCAAAAGTAGCCAACTTCCTATATAAAATAGCTAAAAGTAAATAGCCAAATTATGAATCGAAAATTAACTCTCATATTTATTTTCTAACCCTTTTTTGATAGTTGAGTACTTTTTACGCAATACTGTGGATATTAAGTTATGTAATAAAATTTTTTACATACATAATTGTTAGTAATTATGTTTTGCGTAGTTATTGGTGGTAATTATTTTAATTTTGGGATTGGGTAATTACTTTAATTGTGGGAATACGACGAAAAAATTCAGTGCTCTAATTTTTTTATTGGTCAAGTCACAACCTCAAGGGACATGGATCGCAAAGAATCTTATAGTTATCAGAGCTAAATTATCTTCACTAATCTCTGTTTAAATAACCGTGCTTAGAAGTACAATAAATCTTTGCTTATAAACTGCTTAGACTCTGCTTAAAATCTCCGTCTACAGTACGAACTCTGCTTAAAGTAAGAAATCTCTGCTTACAACATATATGTATGTATCATATGTATGTACTACAGTACATATGTATATGATGTATATTTTTGTATAAATGCAAAGAGAGTTGATAAGTGACGAAACGCGCGGGAAATCAGAATAATAGCCAAAAAGTAGCCAAGATTTTGAGAAAATAGCCATTAAAATAGCCATAGCCAAGAATGATATTTTTTCTAGCCGCAGCTGATCAAATATAGCCACTTTGGCTATAAATAGCAAATACTGGCAGCCCTGGTGCGCAGAACCTCACGCTCGAATGCCTTGCGTAATCATTTGTTGCGTTCCCGTGCGGTGGGCAATACCGCAGGTGTGGGACCCAATGATACAACTATGGGTCTTGGTGCTGGCGCCGCTACTGCTGGAAATGGAGCAACCAGAGACAATCAACTTGTGCCGTCCATACATCGTTCCACGTCCGCTTTATCGCTGTCAAATGAGCGTAAATTGTTGGATCAACGCTTGAGACATTTGCATCATCGCGGGTCGCTGTATTAGGTCAACTAATTATTAGGAGCCAACTGTTCAAGATTGTATTTTTTGCACATATTAATTGTTAGTTATAAGAAATTGTTAAGCGTGTGAATTAAATAAACATCGTTTTATGTTAGCTGTTTTGAGAATAACGATACCCAAGCATTGTACCAAATTTGAACAAAATCGGTTGATTATATCATAAAGCTCCCATAGGGCCGATCTTCCAAAAAATCGTTTTTGAATAAAATTCGTTGTGTTTCGTTTGTTTGTGAAAATATTCGAACAAAATTTGACACTTGTAAGTCTCAAGCATTGTACCAAATTTTATTAAAATCGGTTGACTATATCATGTAGCTCCCATAGGACAAATCGATAAAAAAAAATCGTTCTTAAAAATTGTTCTGTTTTTGATTTTGAGATAACAAAAATCGCAATGTAAGTGAAATCTTAATTTTCAATTTGAATCATTAAAAAAGATTTTACCATACAAGAATTACTTCATAACATACTTAAAAAAAAAAGCAACTAAAAAAAATTGTGATTTATTTTTTTTTAACACATTTCTACCAAATCGATTTGATTGATATTCACATCAAATAAAGAGCGTGTAAAAACAAGTGTTTAAAAATAAAATGGTGATTGAAATATTTAGGAAACATACTTAAAAAAAATAAGAGAATAGCTTTTTTTAAAAATTCAATTTTTTTTTTAATACTCCTGTTACCAACTTAGATTTAAAAAAAATTGGTTCAAAAATAAAAATATTCAGTAGTTTAGCTATAATGAAATAAAAACGAAAAACTCTTTTTACAAATTAAGCTGTAATGTGTTAAGTATAACTGAATTTTCGCTAACAATTTTTTCAAAAATAGCTGACGGTAGTTTCCAGTACCTAATGGCAATAAAAGTTGTTGCATAAAAAATATTTATTTAAATATCTTTTGATCGAAATTGAAATATCAAATAGCCCTGTATCTATATTATCTGGGGCGACAAAGAATTATTGAAAGATGAAACCAAATCTCTGTTCAAATCCGTAAATGCCACAGAAATCCCAGAGATTTGATTTTTTTTGACAATTGTTACTTGTCCCTGGTACGTTTCAAAATTATTTTAACAGATTTTATTCAAATGTATGAATTTTAAGAGTTCTTTGAAAAAAGTCAATTTATTATGAAATTTGTCAATAACTTATGGCATATTTTGTAACTTTTCGCTTTTAATTTCTGATAAATAAATTTGAATAGTTATCCCGCATTGTGAATGACAAAATGAGTGAATTGATTTTCTTTTGATTTTAATAATTTTTTCCAAAAAGCTTTTATCCCTTTTTTTCTTAATCTAAATTTGTGTTAGGCAAATAATTTTTTTTATTTTAAAGTAATTGTCTAATTATTGACATTACCAAAAATCACTGACAAACTGAACTATTTATTTTAATTTCATAATACCCAAAATTTAAGGCATAATTTTTTTATT
Organism: Chymomyza amoena; assembly: GCA_037043745.1. Classification (NCBI taxonomy): domain Eukaryota; kingdom Metazoa; phylum Arthropoda; class Insecta; order Diptera; family Drosophilidae; genus Chymomyza; species Chymomyza amoena. The sequence goes on from JBAMAX010001559.1 coordinate 101,287, forward strand.
TTAATTTAACACCAAAAGCAACTATAAATATGCCAAATTAAGCATTTCGAAATGTACTCTTAAGCTTTAGACGTTTTTTGAGAGATTTCAGTAGAGATTTTGTAAAACCTAAATCATAAATTTAAACTTTTTATTTATTAAGTAATAAAGATACAAATGCTTTCTTGAAATAAAATAAATTTTATTTACGAATTTTATAAAATTTCGAACAAAAGTTGCGATTTAAAACCGTCTCGTATTTGTGTCTGTTGAATTTGAATTGTTGAGAAATTGTTTTCTGTGGCACCCCTGTATATTTCTTTTATTATAAAGTCTTTCGATTTAAATTTAAATAATGTATAAATAATTGATCAATAAAAAACATGAGAAGAAACGTTGTTAATGAAACGATTTCTAAGATTGAAAATCGTGACTACCCCTGATTATTCCATAAGAATGTTTTCAGTCTCCATAAAGATAAAAATGCCCTCTCTGGCGCTGCTGTCAACACAGGTAACTCCACAAGTATTTCAGGAAGCTGATGCACGATTTGGAACATTTCCATATAGAACTTGGATCATAGAGAATTATCTGTTTTGGACTATGTGGCACGCTACACCAATTTCTCTTCTCCAAAACATTCGCGTTTCTAAAAATTTCATACAAATTTTGAACTTATTTCTTTAAAAATATTTTTTTTATTTATTATATTATTGGGATTAGATGTTTCTTAAGTGTAATATTGTGGTAATATTTATTGCATTTGGCAATGCTATGGCTTGTTGGAATGGATCAAACTTCATTTTATTAGAAGAAATTAATAAAGTCACATTGTTCTGTAAAAAGTTATCTTCGTTTAAAAATGAGTGAAAAATCGGAACATTATCGTCATATTTTGCTTTTCTATTATATAAAAAATTTACGGAGATGATTCTGTAACTAGAAAAAATTAAATTAAAAATTTAAAAAACCCCGAACTTAAGTAATTTTCATTTAAAAAGTGAAAAATAATAAAAGAAACTTAAAACTAAGAATCTATTAATAATTCTAAAAAAATACGTCGCGTTGGGGGACACGCGAGGGCAGACGTCGTTGACGGTCGTATCTTACATGCAAATTTTTTGAAGTAATTCTTTAATCTTTGTTGCTTAATTAGACTATTTGTATTTAAATTGTTAGTTTAGGAGCGGTCCCCCAACGCGACGTATTTTTTTTAGAATTATTAATAGATTCTTAGGTACTTTAACATTAAGTTTCTTTTATTATTTTTCACTTTTTAAATGAAAATTACTTAAGTTCGGGGGTTTTTTAAATTTTTAATTTAATTTTTTATTTCATACTTTTTATAGGTAGGTTAGGTTAAGTTAGACTTTAGTATATTATAATATACTTACTATAATTTAGATTCTTGTTAAGGTATAGATTACATTTAAGGTCAAGCTCGTTTGCTTTTTTTTTTACGCATTCTCCCCACTTTCACTCCCCACAACTTTTAAACGGCTCGACCGATTTTCATCATGTCTAGGAACACTCGCACATAAGTCACCTTTAATACAAAAAAAAATAAATTGAAATCACTGCATGCGTTCGGGAGTTACGATGCCACAGACAGACAGACAGTCAGACAGACAAATTTTAAGCCAATCGGACAAAGTTGATGTTTTTAACTTCAAATGGCCATAACTTCTAAACGAGAAGAGATAGAGCAAAAATAGCCTCAGATTCGAATCAGTGGCGTCGTCAGCTTCAATAGGATCAAATTTTAGGCCAATTGGACAAAGTTGATGCTTTTAACTTCAAATGGCCATAACTTCTAAACGAGAAGAGATAGAGCAAAAATAACCACATTTTCGAATCAGTGGCGTCGTCAGCTTCAATAGGACCAAATTTTAGGCCAATCGGACAAAGTTGATGCTTTTAACTTCAAATGGCCATAACTTCTAAACGAGAAGAGATAGAGCAAAAATAACCTCAGATTCGAATCAGTGGCGTCGTCAGCAACAATAGGACCAAATTTTAAGCCAATCGGACAAAGTTTATGTTTTTAACTTCAAATGGCCATTACTTCTAAGAGCAAAAATAACCTCAGATTCGAATCAGTGGCGTCGTCAGCTTCAATAGGATGAAATTTTAAGCCAATCGGACAAAGTTTATGTTTTTAACTTCAAATGGCCATAACTTCTAAACGCGAAGAGATAGAGCAAAAACGCGAAGAGATAGAGCAAAAATAACCTCAGATTCGAATAAGTGGCGTCGTCAGCTTCAATAGGACCAAATTTTAAGCCAATCGGACAAAGTTTATGTTTTTAACTTCAAATAGCCATAACTTCTAAACGCGAAGAGATAGAGCAAAAACGCGAAGAGATAGAGAAAAAATAACCTCAGATTCGAATCAGTGGCGTCGTCAGCTTCAATAGGACCAAATTTTAAGCCAATCGGACAAAGTTTATGTTTTTAACTTCAAATGGCCATAACTTCTAAACGCGAAGAGATAGAGCAAAAATAACCTCAGATTAGAATCAGTGGCGTCGTCAGCTTCAATAGGACCAAATTTTAAGCCAATCGGACAAAGTTTATGTTTTTAACTTCAAATGGCCATAACTTCTAAACGCGAAGAGATAGAGCAAAAACGCAAAGAGATAGAGAAAAAATAACCTCAGATTCGAATCAGTGGCGTCGTCAGCTTTAATAGGACCAAATTTTAAGCCAATCGGACAAAGTTTATGTTTTTAACTTCAAATGGCCATTACTTCTAAACGAGAAGAGATAGAGCAAAAATAACCTCAGATTCGAATCAGTGACGTCGTCAGCTACAATAGGACCAAATTTTAAGCCAATCGGACAAAGTTGATGTTTTTCTCCCCACTTTTACTCCCCACAACTTTTAAACGGCTCAACCGATTTTCACCAAACATGTCTAACAACACTCGCACATAAGTCACCTTTAATACAAAAAAACTAAATTGAAATCACTGCATGCGTTCGGGAGCTACGATGCCATAGACAGACAGACAAACAGACAGACAAACAGACAGACAAACAGACAGACACGTCAAACTTATAACACCCCTCTTTTTGCGTCGGGGGTTAAAAACAGCAGCGAAGTTTGCTCAATTTCAATCTGATAATATTGATGTGGTATTAAAAGTGGATAAGATACGACAATAATGTGCGAAAAAGATCATGGTCGAAGGTAGGTGACCCTTCGCTCATGGTAGCAAAAACAGGGCTGTGTGTCTAGTGGGATTGGAAGGTGATTGTTCATTATGAGCTCCTTCAAACTGGTCAAACGATTGATTTTGTTCTCTACTTTCAACAATTAATGAGATTATAGAAACCAATGCAATTTAAAAAGATAAAATTGATCAACAATAAAGGTGTTGTCTTCCATCTTGGCAAGGCCAGACTACATACATCGTTGATGACCCGTCAAAAACTGAGAGAGTTCGGCTGGGAAGTTTTGTTGCATCCATCCTATAGCCCGGACGTTGCACCTTCAGATTACCATTTGTTTCTATCTCTGCAGAGCTCGCTTAATGGTGTAAATTTAAGTTCCGTGGATGCGTGCAAAACTAACTTAAAACAGTTTTCGCTCAGAAAATCCCAAACTTAAACAAAAATGGAATAATGGCCTTAGTTCATAAATTTCATAAACTCTTTGTGAACTATTATAGGCTTTAAGTAAACCTTAAAATAATACAGAAGAGTGAAGCGTTGAGGCCTTCGGCTTCGACTTATTTAAAAATAAATTTTTTTGCCATTATCTCCAATTCTTAACAACGCTGCTGCATCTTCTAGCAATAAATCTCATGTTCCGACTTCTTTCTTTTGGATCAATAATTGTGAAATTAAATCCATAATCTGTTATTCAGGGCTACTCTTTTTCAAAAGCAGACAACTGTTTTATTATTGACGAATATTCAGATATAGAACATTTATAGCACCAAACTTTTAATTTAAACTTCCAAAATTTAAATCAATTTCGTATTTCCATTTGCAAATAAATTATGCGTTTGAAAATTTTGTTAAAAATCGTTACTTTGGAAACCGATTTTGATATTGGTTTTTATTTGTTTTGGGAACTGCAACATACTTATGAGCGGCAAAATTGGTTTCGGATGGACTCCAAATATCCGGCAAAATAGTTTCAAAAAGCACTTAATTAAAACTTAAATAATTTTTCAAATAATCATTGATATGTTTACATACTGTTCATGTCAATTTCACACTAGACATAGACCTATAATTTTTTGTTTGCCATTTGACTCCGTCACCCACGATATTATTCCTGTCGTTTTGGTTCATATTTTCTTATCAAGTATTCTGTTTTGGCAGCTTCCCGTACGATGGTCATAAGCGCAAGATAGACCCGAGCCTTGGGGCTCGCCTGCCTTTTAGATGACTAGGCGCACATTTTTATAGAGAGTCGTTTATTTCAAGACAAACACCCGATTCAGCCACACCTACATGATGAACAGACGCTGGCATTTGCCGTAGAAATACCGTTGCCTCCTTTAGAGTTTTTCCGCTGTTCTCGGCTGGGTTGGTTTTGTGATGCAGTTTCACTAATCCGGCCTGTGCGGTTCGCGGGTGATAATTCATTTCTCTTCTACCACCCATATCTGGGATGCGTTCGCTATCCGCCACCTGCGACGTGTTTTCTAGGAATAACAGGCTCCCCCGAATAGGCCGTATGCTCGACAAGAAGATAAAGGACACAACAACAACTTTATACCGAAAGAGTTTGCCTTAAAAACTTACATTCCTTAAATAATCGTAGAGCAATCCACTGTGTGCTATTCTTGCCTAAACTGCCACTTGGTCTAGTAGATTACAACGAACTATTAATAAAGTTATATTTACAATGCGTTTTGGAGTAACTCGTAATTTTTGGCCCTTAGCTTTGCAACTTTTCAGATCAAATTTTGTTCTGCGAATCCTTTCTTTGTCTATGCTCTAATTACATTAATCTTATTTATTTTGAACTTTCTATACCTTCTATCACTTCTATCTTAAGTCATCTTGAAATGCCTCTTCAAGCATCTTCAAGCCATCTGATCGAAGGTCCTCTCCAAAAGACATATATGACTGCCAACTTTGGTTGCGAGATCTTCATAAAAAGAGAAGAATTTCGTACCAAAAACATTTTTTTTTCCATCATATGGGTGACTATATGATATAGACAATCGATTTTGATCGAAATTGGTACAGTCACAATCAACCGAATTAAAAATTGTAAAATCTTCCAAAACCCATATTTGGCTAAGATATCATTATAACAAAATTAATCATTTATCTACCAGCTTTAGTTTTTTCGAGGCCCTCCTAAACACACTTATAGGATGTATGTGATATAGTCAACCAATTTTAAACAATTGATACAGTGCTGGGAAAATCTAAAAACTTCCAGATGCCAAATTTGGTTAAGATATATATATAAACAAATGAATGATTCATCGAAGACTCCTGGTTTTTTTCAAGGTCCTCTGAAACCCGATATTAAAAAAGAAATAAAAATTGGCTTAAAAATATTAAAGATACACTTTATATGCTTATAAATTGTATTCAAATAAATAACGCTTCAATTTACGCGGTCAACTAGAACACTAGCGCTCCTAGCGCTACTTTTTAAAAGTAAATTCATCTGTTGAATTGTTGTTTTGCGCAATCGATTAAGCAAAATTTATCGATGTGTTTTTTAATGCGATGTAAGCGATGATGAGCCAGAACAATTTTTAAATTATAATTTTATTTGTATCTATTTACTTAGAAAATAAACTTATAATTTAAATATGCATAATAAATAAATAATTGCATAATTTTAAAATTATTTGATTGTCTGAAGAAGCAAAAATTTATTAATTAAAACAATAAGAAGCATTCCAATGGCACTTCACATCGGCAGCTGTGTTGTGTATTTGGCTGCATAAAATAAAACTTTCGAGTTTTTGTAGGTATGTATATTAAGTACCAATGCAAAAGCAACCCTTATGATGATGTCTAAACTGAACTTTAACATACTGCGTAATATTTTAATTAGTAAGTGTAGCTTATGTAACCATGTATAAATTTCCGTCACTAAAGTGTTCAAATTACCAAAACATGATGCATTATAACACAAGAATAAATTATTTTATCATATTAAGATTGGAAAAACAAGTATACGAGTATAACTTTTGCCGCATATATTAATGAATCGCCCTGAAAAATAATAAAATAAAAAAGAGCTACAAATAATTTTTTTTTTTACATCGGCTAAAGGAAAGTGTAAACAGGCTATAATTGCCAACTCAACTTGGTACTATCGATATATTTATCGCGATACTTTAACAACGAGTAGATACTCGTACAAATCAGATTGCTGTCAACGCTCATCTCTATCGTTCCTTCTCTATCAATACGCGCGCCAGTGCAGGCGTGTTTTTTAGCTAAATCCAAGGAAAATCTGTAAACATCCAAAATGGTAGGTGGAAATAATTTAAAACCTATACGGCAAAAGCAAAAAAACAATTGCATCCAGAGATTTGCATAAATATATAGTGTATTTGCCAGGCAGAAATATGTGAAAAATACAAAAGTGTAGACGTGACCAAGTCCATTTCATCATGTGAATTTGTATATGTATGTGTTGCCGTGTGTAGTGAAATGCAAGACAAAGGCAAGACTACAAAAAAAATACATATAGCTGGGCCTCCCGAATGACGTGTGCAGTTTGCGTTTGATATTGAAATACTTTGGCAAAAACATGCAGCTGCAAATGTATATGTGCGTGTGTGTTAAAATAAATTGTGAAATTCCGTAGCATGAATAAGAAGCAAGTGGTTTATTCTAGTCTAATCTAACCTAAGTTTCTGATGGCTGAAAATGTAGAATATATATAAGTATATGTAGGTGTATGTATATGTGCCTATGCGTGTATATTGAGCTGCTGCGGACGCCATATTTAATAAGCACACCTTTTACATTTCTCTTCTTGTCTGCTCTTATGTTTCTAGGTCAACTTTACCGTCGATGAAATCCGTGGCCTTATGGACAAGAAGCGTAATATACGCAACATGTCCGTCATTGCCCACGTCGATCATGGTAAATCTACTCTGACTGACTCCCTGGTGTCCAAGGCCGGTATTATTGCTGGTGCCAAGGCCGGCGAAACGCGTTTCACTGATACACGCAAAGATGAGCAGGAACGTTGCATTACCATCAAGTCGACGTAAGCAAAAACTACACACTATTTAGTATTTTAAGCATACCATCTAACTAATCATTATTCACTATTTATCAAACAGTGCCATTTCCATGTACTTCGAGGTTGAGGAGAAAGATTTGGTATTCATCACCCAACAGGATCAGCGTGAGAAGGAATGCAAGGGTTTCTTGATCAATCTGATCGATTCACCCGGTCACGTTGATTTCTCATCTGAGGTAACCGCTGCTCTGCGTGTCACCGATGGTGCTCTGGTCGTTGTCGATTGCGTTTCCGGCGTGTGCGTACAGACCGAGACTGTGCTGCGTCAGGCTATTGCTGAACGTATCAAGCCCATTCTGTTCATGAACAAGATGGACCGTGCTCTTTTGGAATTGCAATTGGAGGCTGAGGAATTGTACCAAACTTTCCAACGTATTGTGGAGAACGTTAACGTCATTATTGCCACTTACAATGACGATGGCGGCCCAATGGGTGAGGTGCGTGTTGATCCCTCAAAGGGTTCCGTCGGTTTCGGTTCCGGTCTGCACGGCTGGGCTTTCACCCTCAAACAGTTCTCTGAAATGTACTCCGAAAAGTTCAAGATTGATGTTGTCAAGCTAATGAACCGGTGAGTCATAACTTTTGAATTTTATGTACATTCGAGCTTTTAGCACAAAACGTGTGACGCTGAGCGTGCTTTGACTCAATTCCTTCGGGAATTGAGCTCTGCGCGTGCTGAGAGCGCTACAAGTGCGACAAAAATAAAAGCAGAGAAAATTTGCAGCCTGCTTCTTTGGAGTGGGTAGCATAAGATTCCGCTGCTGAAACGCTGCGCTGCGACCTCTTTCCTAATGTCGAAACGGTGCATGCTAAGGCAGTGGTATTACAATTTCATTTAAAAAACAAAAAATATAAAATTTCCGGACATTCTCATAATATTCATTCTTTATCATTTATCCAAAAACAGTCTATGGGGCGAGAACTTCTTCAACGCCAAGACCAAGAAATGGCAAAAGCAAAAGGAAGCCGACAACAAACGTTCATTCTGCATGTACATTCTGGATCCCATCTACAAAGTGTTCGACGCCATCATGAACTACAAGAAGGAAGAGATTCCCGTCTTGCTAGAGAAGATTGGTGTGACACTCAAGCACGAAGACAAGGAAAAGGATGGCAAAGCTTTGCTCAAGACCGTTATGCGCACCTGGTTGCCTGCTGGTGAAGCTTTGCTTCAGATGATTGCCATCCACTTGCCCTCGCCTGTGGTTGCCCAGAAGTATCGTATGGAGATGTTGTACGAGGGTCCTCATGACGATGAAGCCGCTGTTGCTGTCAAGAACTGCGATCCCGATGGTCCATTGATGATGTACATTTCCAAGATGGTACCGACCTCCGATAAGGGCCGTTTCTACGCCTTCGGCCGTGTGTTCTCTGGCAAGGTTGCCACCGGCCAGAAGTGCCGCATCATGGGCCCCAACTACACTCCCGGCAAGAAGGAGGATCTGTACGAGAAAGCAATTCAGCGTACCATCTTGATGATGGGTCGTTATGTTGAAGCCATCGAGGATGTGCCATCTGGCAACATTTGCGGTCTGGTCGGTGTCGATCAGTTCTTGGTTAAGACTGGTACCATTACCACCTTCAAGGATGCGCACAACATGAAGGTAAACTATAACTAAGCCTCCTTTTAAAATAGGAAAATCTAATAGTTTTATTCATAATGGAAAACTAGGTCATGAAGTTCTCCGTATCGCCTGTCGTGCGTGTGGCCGTTGAACCCAAAAACCCCGCTGATTTGCCCAAGCTTGTGGAAGGTCTTAAGCGTCTGGCCAAATCCGATCCTATGGTGCAATGTATCATTGAAGAGTCTGGTGAGCACATCATTGCCGGCGCTGGTGAATTGCATTTGGAAATTTGCTTGAAGGATTTGGAGGAAGATCATGCTTGCATCCCGTTGAAGAAATCTGACCCTGTTGTGTCCTACCGTGAGACTGTTTTCGAAGAATCCAACCAACTGTGCTTGTCCAAGTCTCCCAACAAGCACAACCGTCTGCTGATGAAGGCTTTGCCCATGCCTGACGGTTTGCCCGAGGACATTGATAACGGCGACGTTAGCTCCAAGGATGATTTCAAGGTGCGCGCTCGTTACTTGGCCGAGAAATACGATTATGATGTAACTGAGGCACGTAAGATCTGGTGCTTCGGTCCTGATGGCACTGGCCCCAACTTCATTCTGGATTGCACCAAATCCGTGCAATACCTTAATGAAATCAAGGACTCCGTTGTCGCTGGCTTCCAGTGGGCTACCAAGGAAGGTATCATGGCCGACGAGAACATGCGTGGTGTGCGCTTCAATATCTATGATGTTACTCTGCACGCTGATGCCATCCATCGTGGTGGTGGCCAGATCATTCCAACCACTCGTCGTGTGCTGTACGCCGCCGCAATCACCGCCGGCCCACGTCTAATGGAGCCCGTCTATCTGTGCGAAATCCAGTGCCCCGAAGTCGCTGTTGGTGGCATCTACGGTGTGCTGAACAGACGTCGTGGTCATGTCTTCGAAGAGGCTCAAGTTGTGGGTACCCCCATGTTTGTTGTCAAGGCTTATCTGCCTGTCAACGAATCATTCGGCTTCACCGCCGATCTGCGCTCCAACACCGGTGGCCAGGCCTTCCCACAGTGCGTGTTCGATCATTGGCAGGTTCTGCCCGGTGATCCATGCGAGCCAGCCAGCAAACCCTACCAGATTGTCCAGGATACACGTAAACGTAAGGGTCTTAAGGAGGGTCTACCCGATCTGTCCCAGTATTTGGACAAATTGTAAACTACAGCAGCGGGATTGGGCGAAACATGCCGTTGCAGCTGGCTGAACGAACAAATAACATCTGAAGACAGCTTAGCCAGAACAACAACTACAAGAAGTGAAAGCACATCAGGCATTAAAGCAGCAACAACATACAGATTATAACAGATTTTGATGATTATTAATTGTATAACACAACAAAATAAATCAAGTAAATGATAATAATTTAAGTTTATATAAAACAATTCTATAAATACATAGAGTGCACGCAAGTGTATTCGAAAACATAAAAGAGAACAAGATAGATTCTAAACAGCTGTTGGTTGAACAGCTGTAACAAGGTGGCAGCTGTTTGTTGGATAATCATAAGAGTATGCAATGCATCTCATAAGGGAGGGGGAGGAACACCAAATGCTAGGGTGAGATTTAATGACAATTTCTAAATCCATTGCGTCAATTATTGAAGCGTGAACAAAGCAGAACGCGTGTCACATTGTGGGAAAATACGATTTTCACCAAACAATAAACTTTAGTTTTTGCAAGAAAATAGTAATTGATTTTTGACTTATTTGTGTCATAGGGATGGATGGAATCAGCAAAGTTGTCGATTCGGTTTAACTCGGAAACAAAAAAGTGTTTATTTGGTGTTAAAACACTGATGTCAAAAACTGAAAAGATATTTAATAAAGATGTGCCTACAACAACTTATCCATGTTTTTTGTTCCGCTTGATGTTCGTTTATTAATTGTTTCTTACGATCAGAACGACCACATTGATGAGGATTATAAGTTGGACGAAACACATATATAGATGGAAATAAATGAGATATCGGATATATTAAGCGATCTGAACAACAATAACTCCATCCGTCCATATTGCCTAGACGCAGAGTATTAGGAAAGTATTTGTGGTGGAGGATCTAAATTTATAATATACAACTTGAGCCTTATCTAGAGAGGAAGCAGTGATGCACTTGCCGATTTTAAGTTACCTTATCTAAAGCTTATAAATTGCCAAATTCACTCCTCGGCAATTGAATAGCAATTATTTATGTAAAAATGGAGATTTGGTCCACGAATGTAATTTTCTTATAAAAGTCAAACTGTGCCGAACTATAGTGTTTTATTATACCCTGTGCCGTATGGTACAAAGGGTAACATATAGAAGGAGTCGTCGGAGACACCCCAAAGTTACCTACAATATGATGAGGGTGACTAGAGAAATCGATATGCCCATGTCCCTACGTCCGTTTGAACGCCTAAATCTCAGAGATGGTAAGAGCTAGAGTAACCAAACTTTCACATTAAATCCCATATTATATATCCCATTTATTTTATTTTTTTGATATGGGGTTAAATTATATAGCTCCCATAGGGGTGTTGCAGAACACCTAGAAAAAAAAAGTTTTAGATTAATAATTCGATTGTTTATGAAGATATCGTAACCAAATTTGGTATTCGTAAGTTTTTTATAGTTCCTAAGCACTGCACTAAATTTAATCAAAATCAGTTGACTATATCATATTATATATTTCCCATAGGAGGAATCGGTTTTATACAAAATTCGTTGTGTTTCGTTCGTAAATTCGGCATTCACATCTGTTTTAAGTTATTAAAGCACTGTGTCAAATTTGATCGAAATCGGTTGACAAATCCTCCTGCTAGGTTTTGTGAAAATTTGAAAAACATTTATGGTAACTATTTCCATGTCTATATATGAATTGGTTTTGAATTCGGGAATTTATTTAATTGGACAACCATCCCGGATAATTGAAAAGTTAGAAGCATATAAATCTGGTGAACCTGACAATCTTCCTCCAGTATTGATCAAATTCGGTGAAGATATTCTTGCACCCACCATCGTTTATAAACGGAAAAGAGAGATCTTACAGTTGGCCTTCCAAAGAAAGGCGATCGATCAATACATAGTAACTGAAAAGGTATCAGATTTCTTAGCATTTTCAAAATCGAATACTTTTTTGTTCTGAAGCAAACCGGTTTTAGATCGAATCGCTCATCCTGAGGATCATTATGAAACAGTCAGCTAAATGGCTATCTACTCTTCGTTGACTTCGTGCGAGCATTTGACTTAAGAAAAAGAGACATACCAGATAAAATAAATAATATAATATAAGAGATGAAACGGCATCTAATGCCTTTGACAAATTTGCAAAATATTGTGGCCCCGATCTCAAACAAAAAGATCATGAACCGTACTATAAGAGAACCAATGACAAATAAAGAAAAGAGAAGAAAATTACGACAGGAGATACCAATCCTTACAAAATCATGCATATAATCCCTAAGTATGTACATAAATGCTGCATTGAACCGATATCTGCTATAAATTAATGCAAGCTTTGGCAATTTGGTTTTAAAAGACAATTTAATAAAATATTCTATTCTTTTCAACCTTGTATTCAGGCTGGTGAAGCATTCTTGAAAATTTAATGAAAATTTCGCCACATAATTCAGGATACGCTTCTAAATGTTC
>JBAMAX010001560.1:0-23898 GCA_037043745.1 Chymomyza amoena
TTCGGTTAAAACACGATTCTTAATTATGAGAATAATTTCCATTATAGCTATGAATTCTGCATGGCAAACACTAGAATGATCTGGTAAGCGGAAGGATTCGTTAATGCCCAACGATTTCGAATAGACACCCCCTCCCATCTGATCATTGAGTTTGGATCCGTCCGTAAAAATGCTGATCTTGCTATTGCAGTCTGGTATATCATTGTCCCAATTCGAGATGGGAAACTCACACTGTACAGTTTGTGTAAGAATAACTCCATTGAGTTAGAAAAGTCAATGGGTTCTAGGAATTTGCGGAAATTGAAGCAAAATAGTCGTGTGTCCTTCTAGAACTTATGGCTAGATCGGAAGATTCTCTTAGCCTTAACGCCGATTTCACTGCTATAATTATATATCTAAAGCTTCCAAATTGTTTATGCTTAATACTTACATTTTAAGAAAGGACTTTAAAGAAAAAAATAATTAATTGCAGCGAAAATGAAGCTTTATAGATTTTGCAACAAATCACACGAATATGTTACCGATATCCATTCACTTCTTTTTTGTAAAAACTTGATATTAAAATTGACGGCACTTTTTGGGAAACCTTAAAGCTTCACAGTCGCACACTAGACTAATTTGCTGCTATATTTTTCTTGCTTGCTTCTTTCTTTAAGAGCTTTAAGTATTAACTCCCTTCTCAAAATATCTTTTCCGAAAACACTTGTTTACACTGCAAAAACAATAACACGAAAAAATAAAAGGGAACTACCATTAAGGGAAGCACCCAAAAATAATCACTCATACTTTGTTTAAACGTTCCGCACAAATGGTAAACAACATTTTGTTGACAGCAACATTTACAAGTTGGGCCCGGAACGGAACATTATTATAATATACCATGACAGACATGTCTCGCTTATCGAAATCACGTGACAATTTGCGCATGTCTAATAAATCATTTTTTGGTTGAAAGCACCCAACCCAAGTTCCCTGCTTCCTCTGCCCTCCTGCAACCCGTTGATTACTCCAATATGAATGAAAATATCTAACAAAATACCCGAAATACGCAATGGAGCACTCATCTGGTTGGGAGCACACGCCAGAGACACGCGCTACCTACCACCAAGTTGTAAAGGCCAAGATAAAGCTCAACTCCCACATTTCCTGGATACGACGAATACAATGGAGAGATAGGAGATAGTGGTAGTAGAAGTGGCTAAAACTATGACAGTTTATTGCACAGTGTCAAAAACAATAAATCTCCATTAGCTTGAGCGCTTTTCATTAACGGGTTTTGCATCTAAACACACAGATACACCACACAGATACACACACGCACACACACACACACCTTTACATATTTGTACTCATGTCACATCATGCTCATATGTAGTTGTGACAGCTATCATGCATGTAAAAGCTGACACTAATACATGCATGCCACAAGCTCTTACTTGGTGTTAGTGTGTGTATCTATGTTACTTTGTATCTGTGTGTGTCTCTGTGTGAGTGTTGGCAATGTATTTTCTGTTTTTATGCACCTGTCATAAAAATATTTGCGCAAAAATATTTTAAGCTGCAAATTTTGACATGGAACTTCGCACTAGGTCCAGTCTAGATTACCTGCCGGAACACTGATATGGCTTAATACATAGCATAAATATATATGTATGTATCTGTGTGTTTTGGTAAACAAATAAACATCTGCCGATAAACGGATTATGTAAAAATGTTGCAACCAACAAAAATTTACATGTAAATATAATAAATTGTGGCCTACTTTTAGGTGCATACAAGCAAATTGTTGCGACAAATTTATATATATTATTTTTTGTCGAATGATGAGCATTAAATAGTTGAAAAATGGAGCAAACAACAGTTCAGATAAAAATTCTACAAAAAATATTTTGTGTGTCAAACTTTTAGCAGGAAATGCTATAAGACCCCACAAATCGCATTATAATCACGAGAACCAAAACAATTTGATTTAGCCATTTGCATCTGTACGTATTACCCTTCTATCAAAAAGCTACAAATTCTAGAAATTTAAAATGTTGCCCGTGCACTGTGGGCTCAGATTGTCATATTTCGAGCAAAATTTAAAAATTTCAATATTTTGCTTACGAAGCTAAAATTTTGCACATATTGCGAGAGATTTCATTTTATTTTTATTAAAAACTTGAAAAAAAATTAATAAAAAAAAAATAAATAAATAAAAAAACTATTAATAAAAGAAAAATATTATAAAAAACAATTAATAAAAATATAAGAATTAATTTTAAAAAAAATAAAAAAAATTCATTAAAAAAAAATAATTAATTTAAAAAAAAGCAAATAAATTTAAAAAAATAAGAATTAATTAAAAAAAAATAAGAATTAATTAAAAAAATAAGAATTAATTAAAAAAATAAGAATTAATTAAAAAAAAATAAGAATTAATTTAAAAAATAAGAATTAATTTAAAAAAATAAGAATTATTTTTAAAGACTATGAATTAATTTAAAAAAATAAGAATTCATTTTAAAAAATAAAAATTAATTTATAAAAAATAAGAATTAATTTAAAAAATATTCTATATGCCAAAAATTCACCCTTATTCCTAAAATTCTTGATAAATAACATTTTAGCAAATTTCTAGACCGTTATTAAACTTCGAGACTTAACTTTCGAGGTCTATTAAAAACAGTAGAAACCATCAACGAATCTCATTGATAAATTTTCAAATTTAAAAATCAAGAATTATTTTTAAAGAATATAAATTAATTTAAAAAAATAAGAATTCATTTTAAAAAATAAAAATTAATTTATAAAAAATAAGAATTAATTTAAAAAATATTCTATATGCCAAAAATTCACCCTTATTCCTAAAATTCTTGATAAATAACATTTTAGCAAATTTCTAGACCGTTATTAAACTTCGAGACTTAACTTTCGAGGTCTATTAAAAACAGCAGAAACCATCAACGAATCTCATTGATAAATTTTCAAATTTAAAAATCAAAAATAAAATTTTAAGGGAAAAAAACACAAAAAATTTTTAGAAAACAAAATTTAAAAAATTCAATGATAAATTTTAATATAGTTTTTTAATAATAAAATAAATATTAGGGTCCGGCACTCGAAGTGTAACCAAATTCAGACCGCTCGCGCAGCTGACGCACGGGCATCAGCTGTCTGTAAGTTAGCTAAATGACAGTTTAGAGTATTGTTTACAAGCGCACGAAAGCATTTTGCCGTGAGTAAACGCGAAAAAAAATCAGTAATGGATTTCAAACGTAATAGTGTAGTTGCATTATATTTAGCTGGAAAATCACAACCAGCGATTGTTCGTGAGCTCGAACACCTTAAAGAAAATAAAGTTTTCGCTTATCGCACCATAACTCGTTACAATGATACTGGTAGCATCGCAAAACGTCATGGAGGTGGTCATCAAAAGACTGCAACGTCACGTGAGATGGTTCAAAAAGTGAAGAAGCGACTTGAGCGAAATCCCCGACGAAGTGCCAATCAAATGGCGAAAGAACTGAAAATATCTGACCGTAGCATCCGTCGCATACTGAAAAATGATCTCAAGGTCAAGCCTTACAAGATCCAAAAGGCACATGATCTCACACCGAAGCAGCAACAAGTCAGACTTGAGAGAGCGAAGGAGTTGCTTCGCTTGGCCGAAAGCGGTCAATTGCCGAACATTGTGTTTTCTGACGAGAAAATTTTTACAATTGAGCAATTCGTAAACTCTCAAAATGATAGGGTTTACTTGAGGGACCGTTCATACGAGAATTTGAGTCATCGATTGGCCACCAGGAGGCAGCACCCGCCACAGATAATGGTTTGGGCCGCTGTAACCGCAGATGGGCGCTCTCCAATCGTTTTCATCGAGCCTGGCGTCAAGGTTAATGCGCAATATTATCGGGAAAGTATTCTGGAGGTTGCTTTGAAGCCGTGGGCAGACAAACATTTCGGTGGCAGACCATGGACGTTTCAACAGGACTCGGCACCGTCTCACAAAGCTCGAGTGAACCAAGAATGGCTGAAAAACAACGTTCCGAACTTCATAACGTCCACACAATGGCTCTCGAATTCACCAGACGCGAATCCGATGGATTATTCTCTTTGGGCCATTTTGGAGAGCAAGGTCCGAACTAAAAGATACAACAGTCTCGAGGCGCTGAAAAAAGCCATTGTCCACGAGTGGGCCAAAATACCTGCAAGTCACATTCGGGCAGCTTGCGATTCATTTTTGGACCGTCTCAAGGCCATAGTGAAGGCAAAAGGTGGCCATATTAAGCGAAAGTAAATTGTTTCAAAATTTCGTATTATTTTTACACATTTTGTACCTTGAATTGAGTAAAGGTAATTTTCCAAAATTAATTTATGGCCTTTTTAATTGGTTACACTTCGAGTGCTGGACCCAAAGTACTCATTTTATTATTTTTAATTAATATTAATAAAAACAATAAAAATAATAAATTCTAATTTAGCTTTAATAATAATAGATTTTGATTTCATTTTATTAATCATAAATTGTAATTTATTTTTAATAATAATAAATTTTTTTTTATTTTTTTTTTAATTTTTTCGTTTACCCATTTTAAAATTTATATGCTATTTTAAATAAAAAAAAAAATAACACAAGTTCTTGAACTCTCTTATATTTTTTCTTTGAGGTTATATTTTTTGAAGATATGTTTTCTAAAAAATAAATCATTTTTAATTTAGTACCTATGTCTCAAATCACATCCACTAAACATTTTGTTTCCATTTTGATAGTTTTTTAAGGTATAATATTTTTACTAAAAAATGGCAAGCGGACCCTAGTGCAATGTGAAAACGATGCAGGCACCAAAATATACAATTTTTTCCCCAATTCCCAAAAACAATATTTTTCTCTTTACAAGAAAACAATTTCTCAAAGAAAATAGTTTAAGAAAATGTTTACTAAAACAATCTCTTTGTCGATTGCATTCAAACATTCTTAAATCTGGCACTTGGTTATAATTTAGAAAATGAAGATGAAAAATTGTTGGTCCGTAAATACTTTAATAAAAACCATTAAAAAATAGTAAATAATAAATTATTATGCAAAATAAAATTTGTTTTAAGAAATATGAATAACTTTTGCTAGTTTTATCTATATTGTATATAAAAAAATCTTGTGTTTTATGTGTTACAGGTGTTCTCATGAATGCGTCGATGAATTTAAAATTTGATTTTATCGTGTGTTAGAGGTTGTCAATACGGAGGTTCTAAGCCTATTGCGATGTGTATTGGTTCGTAAGATATACGCATTTTTGTGAATATCGGTTTTTGTTTGTATATTGCCATAGATATCTAAACTGGTATTGTTTTTAATCAATGTTCGAGGTCCAACATTTCATCGTCTCAATCATTGAGAACAGGGAATGGCGCCTCCTAATCGATCAATGCATGATGTATTTTAATTGGAAGAAATGCAATGAATCAAATTAAATATCAATCTAATCGTACTGCCCAGGAACGTGAAGTCCGCAATGAACGTGAAAGAATTCGGTTAAGACAGACTCGTGAAGCGCGACATTCGACTAATAATATTGCAAATTTGAATCAAGCTGCAAACTTATCGAAAAATCTAACTTTTTCCAGATAAGCTACTAGAGATTCATATGATGTTTATTCACTTTCAGAGTATTCAAAAAGTTTGGGCAGCGCAACGTCTGCCGGGCTCAGTAGTTAATTTAATAAAAATTTTTGGCAATTTGGTTTATCGATATACATATTTAGTAGGAATATTGATATTTTTTGATTTTAGTTCAAATTGTTTTAATGTTTTGGAGTAACAAATTGAATTCTAGTTTTTTTCTTCTAGTTCAGTTTAATTTAAAACATCTTCAGGTTTAATAAACTTAAACTCAATACTCATATGCGTAAAACGTTTCTAAGCCAATTTTTTATTTTTTAATTCCAACATTTTATGCTAATAAGAAGAGCCATTAGTTAAGGCTTTTAAATCTTTAATTGACGCTTATTGTACTCGAAATAAATTCCACTCTTTCTGTTTTAGGAGCTTTGGCATGAGCTTGAACTAAATATGGCAACAAGCTTATGAATTTCTTTTTGTTACCTTACTCTATATAATATTTGATTATTTTTAAAAAGGTGAGTAAATAAAATAAAGAGGAAAGAAGAAGACACTTTTCAACCTAATTGCTGCCTTTAATGACATATATATCACCTGCGAATATTTTAAAGACAATTATTTTTCAACAGACTTCCAAAAAGGATACATCTCTTTCGTATTGGCATAATAAATAAGCCTATCCATTAATAGTCAGACAAAGTTGTCAAAAGTATCTACGAGACTTTCGTGTGCACCTTAAGTTCAGAATTAATGCATCACCTTTGCTCTACTTTCAGATGTGTCTCTTGTTGATTCTACCAGCCAATTTTCTTTTACAACTTCCATCAAACAAGCACAAACAAACTTCGAAAACATCAAGAAGGTTTATCTTGAATTCAGCTACAATTTTAATCCGTGCTGCATGTCGCCATGTGTGCCCAGAGCCAAACCTTTCCCTCCTGGCTTTCTCCTGGCTTTAACTACAAGCTGCACTCACACACCCGCACACACCCACACACACTTTCTCACTCACAGAAAACATTCAGAAAAGGCGAAATTGACAAACAAATTGACAAGGCACTTAATTGTGACATTAACCGCACAACATTTTTACATTTAAAGTGCACGGAAAGCGACCACAACCGCACACGGCTGCAATTGACATGAGAGAAGGCAGCAGGAGAATCCCTCACACACACACATTCATTCATATATACATACGCACACATATACCAACACATGCCCGCACCAGACACAATCCCCGAGTGCATCAATGGACAGGGGCAAGGAAAACCGAAAAAAAAATGCAGTTGCAAAATTCCCACAGTTGCTGCAGAGAGTTTGAGGTTGCCTCGTGTGCCTGGGTCATGTATTAAGGCCAGCACATGCAGAGAGAGGCAGAGAGAGGCAGGCTACACAACGTCATCCTGCCACAGGAGCCATGAAGTATGCAATATCGACTTTTTTTCTGTTTTAATACAAACAAAGCAGAGGGAGAGAGGGAGTGTGGTTGAGCAGAATGAGCAGGAAGGGTGACCCCCAAGAGTAGTAGAGTGGAAGTAGCTCACACAAAAACAATTATGAACCGTGGAAATGAAGAGTGCTTGGACATACTGTGTACTATATATGAGAGGGTGGACTGATTAGTTATTGTGATTAGCAGGAAACTCTCGTAATTTATTAACAAGCTTTCCGTCCTAACTAAGAAGAAACTAGATATAAAATTTTAAGAGACTAGCACTGTCTATTTCGGTATCAGATGAAAGTAATTAATGACAGGTTAGCGATCAACTTTTAAAAGATCTCACTTGGGAAACTTTATAGTTTAAAAAAAAAAAACTGAAGATGACATCATCTTATACAAATTGCATCTACAGTAATTAATGAGCAGCTGGCAAGGTTATTTAAAGATTCTTGAAAGACATCTTAGAAATCTTTAAAATTGACTATAAAACGACTGCCATCATCTCATACCAATTCCATTAAAGTTACTCTACGACTGTTGAAGAATCGTTGCTCGGCACGTTTACGACAGAAAAACGTCATCTAATACAGACTCTTCAAAGAGCGTTTCGAAAACTTGATACAGATGATAAGATAACTATATGGCATCATCTTAAAAAATAAAATCTGATCACTCATCAGCACATGACAGAACATGCAGAACTGAAGAACGTCATATAATACAAAATTATATCACATATGCAGATTAGCCAAAGACTCTTCAAAGACAGATTGAAATATTTTAAAACAGATGATAAGATAACTGCATAACATCATCATTTTAGCTAAAGCCTCACAACTTAGCAGGTATACGACTGAAAAATCTAATAAAAAATTTAATCATCTGATATGAAGATGAGCCATAGACTTTTCAAAGACCGCTTCAAAAACGTTGAAACAGAATATAAAATAATTGTTCAACATCATCTTATAAATTAAAGCCATTTCGTAAACCTTGATGAAAGTTGGTGAGGAACATTATGAAGCACAGTTAAAAAAAATTAAGATTACCACAGCTATAAAAAGAACATATAAATAATGTCTCATGCTGACTCAACAATGAATCATCCGATAAATATGATTCAACAATACTTGAAGATTAGTTTTTAAAGCATATCGACAATAGGAAGTTTTTGCTTAGAATCTTGAAAGAGGATAATCTCGATGATGAGTTGCAATTAATACAAAATATGCAAAACCAGTAGACTGATATGATGTGCCAATTAAGAACTTAGCTTAACTTTAAGTATAGTTGTTTTTAATGTAGACATCTCTTATCAATTATATTTTAACTTTCATTTCAGAATTTAGTAGAATTATAGTCATTTGGCCCGGTATATGACTCTATGATTACATTAATTTAATCAATTATGTTTGTATGACATTAAATTAATCAAGCTGATAAATATACAGCGCCTCCGTTGCTTTGCATATTTCAGGAATGCGTAAGGATGCATCTTCTCTGTTCCCTTATTGTCTTTCATGACGTCGATTCTTTGCTTTTATACAGCTTTAGAATAAGTTAATGAAAATTAACAATTTTTTTTCGGCTCTTGTTCTGCCGGATTGCCTGCGCCTACTACGGAATAGCATCATTTCATTTCTTATCTGCCCCCTCAGGACAGTTACAGATCCACAGCCTTTGTAACAAATGTACATTTCAAAGATGATGCGTTTTTTTAAAGATGATTATAAATTTTTAACAGATGATGCATTAAGTCATACATTTACGTTAATCAGTTTAACTTGTCTTATTGGCAGACTAAGAAGTCGGGTACATTCTCAGCTGCAGCCTATCTAACTAATGTAAGTTTTAAAGATAATTCTTTTTTTAAGTTGATTATAAATTATTAACAGATGATTACGTCATAGGTTTTCATTACTAATTTAAGATTGTCTAATAGGAGGATTAGCAGGCCTCTTTACAGCCTTTGTAATCAACGTTATTTTTAATGATGATGCTTTATTTTTAAAAAAGATGATTATGTATTTTTAACAGATGATGTATTACGTGATACATTTTTATTAATTAGTTTAGCTTGTCTCCTTGAAAGATTAAGTGGATTGGTACATTCTCAGCTGCAGCCTTTCTAACTAATGTAAGTTTAAAAGATGATGCCTTTTTTTAAAGGTGATTATATATTTTTAACAAATTTATGATACACTTTCATAAATCAGTTTAGCTAGTCTCATTGGAGTATAAAGACGATTGATACATTCTCAGCTGCAGCCTTTCTAGCTAATGATATTTTTGAAGATGATGCCTTTTTTTAAAGATGATTATAAACTTTTAACAGATGATGCATTACTTCATATGTTAGGTTTTCATGCATCAGCTTAGCTTCTCTCATCGAAGATTAATTTTTAAAGATGATGTTTTTGTTTTTGAAAAAAAATTATTATAAATTTTAAGCAGATGATGCGTCTCAGATTTTCGTTAATTAGTTAAGATTGGCTCCTTGGATGATTAAGAGGCCAGGTATTTTCTCAGCCTTTGTAACTAATTTAATTTTTAAAGATGATATTATTTTTAACAGATGATGCATCATGTAGTAGGTTTTCGTTAATCAGTTTTGCTTGTCTTATTGAAAGATTCAGAGGCCTGGAACATTCTTACCCAATGTAATTATTAAAGATGATGCGTATGTTCTTACAGATGATTATATAATTTGAACAGATGATGCATTATCTCATAAGTTTTCATTAATCAGTTCAACTTTTCTCATTGTCTATCTTTTAACAAGCTAGATGACTGCAATTCTACACAATTTTAAGTGTCTTTAATTAATGTGCCGACTTAATTGATCAGAGATATCTCCATTACAAACAAGCTTATTTGCAGTTACATTTTTTTTATTGAGTGTCTCTCTCTTCCACATTGACAAACCCAACAAACCACCCTCGCTGCCATATCATATGCATGTCCCATCGTATTTTGTTTCGCTTTCACAAAAACAACTTGTTAATTAGGGCGTTTGCCAAAACAAAATTGACTGGACAACAATTAAATTTGACTCCTTTAGTGAAGACATTGTTCCAGCTACTTACTGCTGACCATGGCTAACCATGGCTGCCACTTGAATGGACAACAAAACCTTTATGCAGCAATGGCAGTACAAAAGCAAGATGGTATTGGATTCCATTGTGGTCAATTTATTGTGCGTGCCAGTCGCTTAGACAGAGACTCTCTACTCAGATATAGATACTGGGGGAATCATGCTCACTGCTCGTAACTGAGAGTACAGACAAAAACAAGCCCAACGGATTAGCCAAATGGTTGTGTCTGTGCTTTGAGTGTGTGTGTGTGTATCTGCATGTGTTTGTTTGTGCGAGTGTGCGTGGGGCATGTGCAACCGTGTGTCTGTGTATGTATTGTGGTAATTGCTTGGTACACAAATACACACATGCATGCTAATTTGGTTGGCCTGCAATTGCTCTGTGGAGCTCAATGAGAATTTTTATTACAGTAACCCAAGGCAGATACAGAGAGAGGGAGAGAGTATCTGAGTACCAGTAACTTTGTGTGTTTGTGTGCGTGTTTAATTGAGGGGGTCTGTGAATTTGCCACGCATTAGTTTCATATGTTTGTCTGTCTTTGGTGTATCTGAGAGTACGTGCGTACTTCAGTAAGACCCTCCTCCAGCTCTCGCATGTGGTTTTTATGTAAAATAGCCTTTTCTGACCAGCCCCTAGTATTATATGAAGGGGTAGCAAGTGTGTGGGTCTCTCTGAGTATCTGTGTATATGAACTGTTGTAAATTTCCATGTGTTTAGGAATTTGCACGAGTTGGGCCTTATAGCTAAACCAGCTTGAGTGCTTTCAGAGCCTAACTTACTTGATATAGTAGCAGCTTAAGTTGCAATAAAGCTCAGAATCTTATTTGTATCATACGAACCATAATAGCATCGATATAATCTTCATATAGGCAGTGCAATAGTCGGAATGGTAGCTAAACCCCTTCCTAGAAGTACATTAAAAAAGCAAAACAATAAGGGGCACCTCTATGGCTGGATCTTAAGGTCCTACTCTACAACTCAGTCTTAAAACCTGCCTGGACTTACAGCTGTCAGTCAACTGAAGTCAGTGAATAACTGCCGCTTGCCTCTAGGGGAGATGGCTGAGCAGTTTTCAATTCACCTCATATGGGTCTCAGGACATAGGGACTTCGAGCGCAACTGTATTGGGGATGAACTGGCTAGACAAGGAACTACCAGTAACCTCCTTCAAGTCAAGGAGTGACTGGCTATACCCATAGCCAGCTGCAAACTTAGAATACGAAATTTTTTCGCTCTCTATGCAAATAAAACGTGGAATCGGACATCGAACATGAGCAAGATCTCGCGGCAAACGTGGCCGACATACTACAGTAAAAGAACCAAAGAACTTTGCTGCCTGAATAGAGCTCATCTGTTATCTGTACCATCATGGGACACTGGCTGTTGGGAAACCACGCATCCAGATTGAATGCTCCCCACCATGACTTCTGTAGAAGCTATGGTGATGAGGAGGAACTTGAGAGATTGCAACACTTTTTCTGTCATTGCTGCTGGGCAGTAAAAGATGGAGGTTCCTAAAGTCACACTTTCTTGACGATTTATCTGCATTTTAAGGTTTATTCAGGCAGCCGCATGCTTTCCTCACCTATAATAGGGGACCTCTCAAGTGGGAAAGAGTGGTGAAATAGCTCACTCTAGCGGTATCGCAACTGGCCCACCCTGGGCCTAAGTGAGTTGGGTCGTCAGTCCTAACTGCCGCCCAACCTAACCTACAACTGTAAGTTGTGGGCAATGCCAGCAAGAGCTGCATAGACACTATCCAGAGAGAGACCAGTGAAAGATTCTGGGAACTATCACCGAGACATCGTGGCACGTTCGTAATAAAATTCAGAAAGATCTCATAATACCACCCGTCAAAGATCAAATAGTCAAAAATGCGACAAACTGCGACCAACTGTCTTCACACCTAAGCCAACATGCTCAAGATCTAACACGGCTATGCGACAGATCTTGGCTCCGCCTTAGGGATCATCCTCCCCGCAACATTTATTGGGGTCATCTCATAATTCATCAGTTGTAAAAATATTATAACATATCTAAACTCTGATCCAATATGCAAATAAGGCAACATTATTTACACTGAAGAGCATTTGCACTGCTTTATCGACCAACCTACGAAGAACACTAAACAGTGTTGCAGTGTCCATTGGTACTTCATTCATACTCTCTTGGAATATTTAAATATCTTTAAAAACTACAAATCCAAAACAACTACAAATTCATTTCATTTAAAGATGACCTTACGTATTCAAGTCATTCACTTTGCTCTCATTTATTATTTATTTTTATTTCTCTATTTTATACCAACCACTTAACTTGGCCATAAACAAAATTTAATTTATTAGCCAACCACACAGTATTGCACTAACTTTTTAAAGCTTTTTCCTACCGGCCATCAATCAAGATTTTCAAACCAAGTAAAGTACTTGCCTAGTTGCTCAACAATTTAGTGGCTAGCTCATCTAAAATGGAAACAAATCCAACCGAATCCAATTGCAGTTAATTAAATATGCTCCAAGAGTGGGACAGTATATAAAGGGAGTATAAGATGAACAGTCAGTCCAATAGATCTACCTACTACACTCAAAGTTAACAAATTTACCTGTGCTCAATCCTAACCACAAGTTTTTCAGTAGTCCAAAGCAAAAACAAAAAAATAGTGTTTGTAAAAAGAAAATGGATTACAGCCATAGCAACAATCTGACAGCCATTTGCAATGCAACAAAAACCTAAAAGAACAACAACAACAACGAGGAGGAAGACAACCTTCTACCAGGAAGGAAATCAAAGCCACAAACTAACGTCAAACTGTTGCCAAGCTGTTCAGCTACCAAGTCCATTTATCTTCTAATACATGCATTGGACTCATTTATGCAGCATTATATAGGTGCGAGTGAAGTGCGCCACTTGCAACACATCAAGTGGCAAAATCAACCAGAGCAGAGTTTCATTTTCTTTGCCTGTCAAACCATCTCATCCAGCACCATCTTCCTCCGTTTGTAGCTCTTAAAAATTCATCCATACGGTTGACCAGAGCAACAAACTTTTGACTTTCTATGCTTAGGAAAAATAAAATGTTTGCGTTGAAGTCGACTTTGGTATACTCTTTAGTTGGCTTGTTGAATTAAGGCAAACTATTGTTTATATAGAAAATGTATGATCAAAGATTCCAATAGACACCGAACTGAGTTGCCAATATTTTAATTTCTTATTAATAGGTTTACAGGGTGGGTCTAGTTGGATAAGGTAGCGAAAACTATCCAATGTTTTTTAAAATAATTATGAAATCCATACAAAAAGGTCCAAAAAATAAAGACAATAAAAAAGTTCGAAAATGTTTATTTATTAATTTAAAAAAAAACGTTTTATATTTTATTTAATTGTGACTAGACTAATAATAAATATTTTCAAACCAGTAATTAAAAAAAATACTTTAAAACAATGAATAAGAATAATATAAATAAATTAAATATATATAAAAAAATATATATAAAAAAAATTATATAAAAAAAATTATATAAAAAAATGGCGTACGTAAAATGGGGCGCGGACGACGGATACCCTGTACCACTAGCTTGCAATACAATCCGGTTCCTTCACAAAAAAACAAAAACAGAAGAATTTTTAAGCAAACAATTTTTTTTTCCAATCGTTCCTATGGGAGCTATATGATATAGTCAACCGATTTCAATAAAATTTGACACAGTTCTTAAGAACCTTAAAAAAGATCGGAATGCCGAATTAAGTTCAAATATCTTTACAAACAAACAAAACACATCGAATTTTGTATAAAAAACGTTTTTTTGGACCAATTGGTCCTATGGAGCTATATGATATAGTCAACCGATTTGGATTAAATTTAGTACAGTGCTTAGGAACTATAAAGTACTCACGAATGTCACATTTGGTCCCAATATCTTAACAAACAAACGAAACACAACAAATTTTGTTAAAAAATCGATTTTTTGGAAGATCGGACCTATGGGAGCTATATGATATAGTCAACCGATTTTGTTCAAATTTGGCACATTGCTTAAGTGGTCTTAAAAATTTTCAAACGCCAAATCTGGTTAGGATATCTTTAAAAAAAAAGGAAATATAGCGAATTTTTCTTTAAAAAAGTTATTTTGGCCGATCGGTCCTATGGGAGCTATATGATATAGTCAACCGATTTCGATCAAATTTGCTAAAGTGATTGGGAACTATAAAAAACTTTCGAATACCAAATTTGGTATATATATCGATACGATATCTTCATAAACAAACGAATTATTCATCTAAAACGCTTTTTTTTGCCGAGGTCGTCTCAAACACCCCCATGGGAGCTATATAATTTATCCCCGATATCAAAAAAATAAAATAAACTTGCCTCCTATGGAATAATATGGGATCTAATGTGAAAGTTTGGTAACTCTAGCTCTTACCATCTCTGAGATCTAGGCGTTCACACGGACAGACGGACATGGGTATATCGACTTCTCTATTCACCCTGATCATATTTTAGGTAACTTTGGGGTGTCTCCGACGTCTCCTTCTATATGTTACATACATTTTCGGCTTGCACAAACTTAATATACCCTTGGTACTATACGGTACAAGGCATAATAAATAAAAATATTCCACGTCGTTCGCGGACAACTTTGTGATACCGTATACCCCACATGGCTTAAGAGATCCAAAATATATTTATTTACCAAAATTGGTTACGATATTTTCATAAGCAAACAAAAAACAGTCGAACTTTGACATTAAATTGTTTTTTGACCGAATATGGGAGCTATATATTATTCTCAACCGATTCCGACAACGCTTAGGAACTATAAAAAACTTACAAGTGCCAAATTTGGTAACAATATCTTTCTTAAAACTTATTTGCCTAAAAGTTGATTTTTCGAAATACTCTAAAACACCCCTATGGAAACTTTATATTATAATCCATATATCAAAAAATAAAATAAACTTGTAATAATAAGCGATCCCACTCCTATGAGAACTTTATAATATAATCCCAATATAAAACAAAAACTTCCAATAATAAGGGATATAATCCGAAAATTTGGTTGGAGTAACTCTTACAGACGGACACGGGTATATCGATTTCTCTAGTCCCGCTAATCCTACTTTAGGTATATTTGGGACGTCTCCAATGTGTCCTTCTGTATGTAACATACATTTCTGGCTTCCAGAAAGTTGTACCATAAGATACTGAGCCAATGCAACCAACTTTTTATGGCCTATAATTGATGGTACGGATGCAAACGAGCTTAGGTACCAGGAAGGTGGAGTGGTGGGATGGTTATTTTAACAACGATCACAATTGGCTAGCTTAACCCTATTGGACTATTTTCTTTGAGGTTTTTTGAAAGGTAAAGTGTATTCCAACAAGCCAGCAAAAATTCGCGAGCTTCAGCAGAAGCTGCAAAAAGTTATAGAGTATTACGATATTCGGATACAGACCAGAGTAGTTTGAATAGTTTCAAACTTGCCCAATTTTGTTGAAAAATATACGAATGCAATAAACAAACAAACCAGCAGATGGGCCACCCTATAGAACGCTTGCTACGCAGCTTTGTATGCAAACAGTGCTGCCAATTGTTTTGGACAAATGACAGCTAGATGGCGCCAGCAGTAACATCAGCTGCATTGTTTTAGTGCTATAAGCAAAAAGTTAAAATTACGAATAAGAAAATCCCTTATAGGTCATATAGGCCGTTTATTAGTTATTTTAAGTCGCTAAGACACTTTATAAGCGCTAAAATAAAAGTAATATTTAAAATAATTATTATTTTATATACCATCCTCTTCCTGTTACAAACCACTCTTCACACCCAATATACCCCTTTCACTCCATTCTAAACGAGTATAGAAAACGTTGAAGCAACTTACCTTCCCACATTTTTACATGGAAAAAAAAAGAAGAAAATCTGGAATTGAAATGAAGACATCAAAGGCAGCTGCTGCTTGCTGTCTAACTTGTCTATTCGAAATAGGAGCGCATCAAAGCGCAAAAGGCAATGAAATCCAAGTAATGAATGTTCGAGTAGAAATCGTTGCAACTGCAACTGCTGCTGCTGCATAACTCTGCCACGACTTGTTGTAGTTAGTCTAGTTATTTCTTTCAGTGTAGGACCCCACTCCCTACTCCCCACCCCCCACTCACATACGGGTCAAAGGTATGCCAAAACGCATTGAGGTGTTCACGTTTATGCAGCACATTATATACACTTCTCGATTGAATATCGATGTCGACGTCGCAGTCGCTGTTGACGTCAACGCCTACGCCGACGTCAATGTGGCAAACTAAAGCAGGTCATATGGAAATATTTCTACTCCCTTTCGATATTATCGCATTTACCGCCTGCTCTCCATCTACATCTTCTTCATCATTCTCATCATCATTTGCCTGGGTGTTTCTTAATGTGCTCTCAGCATAAGGCTCTGTCGTTCAATATGCTAAAGCATCTCGAGAATTCAACGAGCATGTTCAAGAAATTTCAACAATAATCGGTCTCTTATTTTTTTTTTATATTTTTTTCTTATGCCTTTAGTAATTTTTTCAATTTTTAATAAAATGCAAATGTTGTAGGTACTTCGTACTTTTATTTTTGCTTTTAGCTTTGAGCTTT
Source organism: Chymomyza amoena (assembly GCA_037043745.1). NCBI lineage: Eukaryota > Metazoa > Arthropoda > Insecta > Diptera > Drosophilidae > Chymomyza > Chymomyza amoena. The sequence continues at coordinate 16,765 of JBAMAX010001560.1, forward strand.
GGCATAGTTTTGAGTCTGAGGTTAATAGTTTATTTGGTTTTGAAAGGTATTTCAAAGTGGTTTTAGTGGTACGCTTTTGTAAGTGCTTATGAAAATATGTAAGAAGGGTACATTCATGTGGTTCCAGTCTTTGGATAACATCAAACGTAATTGCTGGTCCGTCCATAGCCTATGGTCAGTTAAAAGCTTTTCAATTGCATTTTGCTTGCAATAATTGTTTGAAGGAAACCTTGGCAAATAAGTACAACAACTGTATGCGAACTTTTCTAATTATGCTTCAAAATCGATATTTTTTAAAAAGCATTACAATTTTTCATAGAAAGCTTCAAATGAAAACGGGAAATTTGAAGGTTATGGGAACAGAAACTATAAAAACACGAATATCAAAAAAATCAAAGTTGATTTTAAAAGGATACCAGGCTTAGTTACCCCCACAAATTAAAATTAGAACTAATTAAGCTATATTCAAAATTCATTGTAATGAACAACTCTACAAAAAAATTTTGCACAATTTTTTAGATGCAGTGCTCCTTTTTTATCAAGAACGGAAAATGCATTCGAAAAATTTTCTCTAGATTTTGAAAATAAATATCTTCAGTTATAAGTCAATGTCTCGATTATCCAAATTAATTAATTTATTGAAGTATTTAAAAGCTCAATTAAGGTAGACCGTCTACGGGTTCAATTCGATTTTTATCATTTTTACATATTGCTCACTTAGAAGAAGAGTGTCAAAGCGGTATGATCAAAGTACTAGCCAATACTAATCAAGTAAATTTTTAATTTTTTATTCGATTATTTAGCGGGCTATCGATTACTAAATATTTATTTTCTCTAGACTATAATTCACAAACTATACAAATCTCTTAAGCGAAGCAAAATATTTTAACCAATTTTTTTCAACACAAGAAACGTTTTGAAATAAAAAAAATTAAGGGGTCCCCCCGGTGGTTTAGAGCTCGAAAATTTAGGGTATTTTCAAGAATTTTTTTTGACAATAAAAAAAATTAAAAACGTTATTTAAATTTTTGAGGCTTTTTATTTAACTACTTTTATATACAAAAATAAAAAAAATAAAATGTTTTTTAATTTTAATAATTTTAAAAATGGCGTTGAAGTTGACTCTCCCAAAAAATTGGACCTGGACGGTGTTGTCCATTTTGGCTCTTCTATTTAGCATAAACACAAAAACCACAAAAATTATTAATCAGTATGACTGTAGTAAAAATTTGACAAAATGGAGCTATTTCGAATTTGACACTCTAAAAATCGGGTTATTTTTTTCAGTTTTTTAATTAAAAAATGGCGGACGTAAAGTCGGGCGCGGACGACTTTAGGATACCCTGTACCACTAGCTTGTAATAAAGTCCGATTTCTTCACAAAAAACCAAAAACAGAAGAATTTTTAAGCACAAATTATTTTTGACCGATCATTCCTATGGGAGCTATATGATATAGTCAACCGATTTCAATAAAATTTGACACAATGCTTAAATACCTTAAAAAAGATCTGAATGCCAAATTTATTTCAAATACATTTACAAACAAACAAAACACATCGAATTTTGTATAAAAAACGTGTTTTTGGACCGATTGGTCCTATGGGAGCTATATGATCTATTCAAACGATTTGGATTAAATTTGGTACAGTGCTTAGGAACTATAAAATACTCACGAATGTTAAATTTGGTCCCAATATCTTAACAAACAAACGAAACACAACAAATTTTGTTAAAGAATCGATTTTTTGGAAGATCGGACCTATGGGAGCTATATGATATAGTCAACCGATTTTGATCAAATTTGGTACAGTGATTGGGAACTATAAAAAACTTTCGAATACCAAATTTGGTTATAATATCTTCATAAACAAACGAATTATTCATCTAAAACGCTTTTTTTGTCGAGGTCGTCTCAAACACCCCCATGGGAGCTAGATAATTTATCCCCGATATCAAAAAAATAAAATAAACTTGCCTCCTATGGAATAATATGGGATCTAATGTGAAAGTTTGGTAACTCTTGCTCTTACCATCTCTGAGATCTAGGCGTTCACACGGACAGACGGACAGACAGACAGACGGACAGACGGACATGGGTATATCGACTTCTCTATTCACCCTGATCATATTTTAGGTAACTTTGGGGTGTCTCCGACGTCTCCTTCTATATGTTACATACATTTTCGGCTTGCACAAACTTAATATACCCTTGGTACCATACGGTACAGGGTATAAAAATATGTTGTGAAGAACATATCAAAATATCAGACGATTCGGTTTTTTTTTGAGATAATTCTGTTTAAAGTTTAAAGAGTGGATATTTTCTGACTGATATAATCTGACTCTAGCTGCTAAAACGCCTGTAAAATCGAAAATACTGGGAATATCCTTCCAAAAATTTGACAGTATATTCTTAATAGCCTATACTTTCGAAATATATGGAAAACAAAAGTTCGATCTTTCGAAAATTCTAGACCACCGGGACCCCTTAAACAATATTTTTAAATATTTTTCCAAACATTTTTTAATATTTTGTTGTTTGTTTTAGTTTTTTTAAACATTCCTTAATTATAAAATAAGAGAACAAATTTTGAATTAATAAATTTTTATTTTTAAATTTAAAAATGGAATCTCTAACAATTTGTTCGCATGAATTCCTTGCAATAAAACATATAGTCAAAGAATTGATTGTAATATTAGTAATGGCGCCTCAAATGGACTCCATGTTAAATATTTCCCCATAATACCGAGAAATAAGCGAAACTCCTTGAAATCGAAAGATAATTACTTGAAAATTGATATAAAAGTCGCTATTGGTATTTTATAAGATTTTAAAAGTAATAAAACACGAATTAAAATACAATAGGTCACAAAAATGGGTTTTTTACAAATAATATTTTAGCCGTACTTTGAAAATTTGTTAAGTGTTTCAAGATGCTTTTGAGCTAAAATGTCTTTAGAAAATCGCCATAAAGTCAATTTTTAATGCACTATACAAATTTTTGAAAATATTATAGACTTCAAAAAAATATATAATGAATTTCTAAAATTTGTCGACTTTTTTACAACTTTTTACCAAAATATGCCTAAGTACTTTGATTTCATCTTATTCACAATATATTAATAATTATACCCTGTACCGTATGGTCCAAGGGTATATTAAGTTTGTGCAAGCCGAAAATGTATGTAACATATAGAAGGAGACGTCGGAGACACCCCAAAGTTACCTAATATATGATCAGGGTGAATAGAGAAGTCGATATACCCATGTCCGTCTGTCCGTCTGTCCGTCTGTCCGTCTGTCCGTCCGTCTGTCCGTCCGTGTGAACGCCTAGATCTCAGAGATGGTAAGAGCTAGAGTTACCAAACTTTCACATTAGATCCCATATTATTCCATAGAAGGCAAGTTTATTTTATTTTTTTGATATCGGGGATAAATTATATAGCTCCCATGGGGGTGTTTGAGACGACCTCGACAAAAAAAAGCGTTATAGATGAATAATTTATTTGTTTATGAAGATATCGTAACCAAATTTGGTATTCGAAAGTTTTTTATAGTTCCCAATCACTGTACCAAATTTGATCGAAATCGGTTGACTATATCATATAGCTCCCATAGGACCGATCGGCCAAAATAACTTTTTTAAAGAAAAATTCGCTATATTTCGTTGTTTAATAAAGATATCCTAACCAGATTTGGCGTTTGGAAATTTTTTAGACCATTTAAGCAATGTGCCAAATTTGAACAAAATCGGTTGACTATATCATATAGCTCCCATAGGGCCGATCTTCCAAAAAATCGATTTTTTAACAAAATTTGCTGTGTTTCGTTTGTTTGTTAAGATATTGGGACCAAATTTGACATTGGTGAGTGTTTTATAGTTCCTAAGCACTGTTCCAAATTTAATCCAAATCGTTTGACTAGATCATATAGCTCCCATAGGACCAATCGGTCCAAAAACACGTTTTTTATACAAAATTCGATGTGTTTTGTTTGTTTGTAAAGATATTTGAAATAAATTTGGCATTCATATCTGTTTTAAGGTATTTAAGCACTGTGTCAAATTTTATTAAAATCGGCTGACTATATCATATAGCTCCCATAGGAACGATCGGTCAAAAAAAAATGTTTGCTTAAAAATTCTTCTGTATTTGGTTTTTTGTGAAGAAATCGGACTTTATTACAAGCTAGTGGTACAGGGTATCCTAAAGTCCTAAAATCTTAATAATTAATATCTTAATAATTTATATTAGAGTCTTGAAGCTAAGAGCAGTCCACTACAATCCCTGATGCCTTTTTGGCAGCCAAATTGCCATCAGGTAAGCGTCTGTTCCCCCTTATCAAAGGCGGCTTCTAACTAAGAATCTTTGAAGCCATCACTAATTGATTCTCATAAAAGACGTCAGATTAACATGGAACAAAACAATAACGGAAACATGTCTTCAAGGAATACCCAATTGTTGGTCAATCCTCCTACTACGGCAGCCAGCACAGAGGATTTGGAGGTGTTAATTTCAAGTAATAACGACAACACGGTGAATGTGACCAGTTAAAATATAGAGAACGGAAATTTTTGTTTTTTTAAATTTGTAAAATTGTGTCTAACTACCAAATCCAATTCCCAATTGATTAAATCAACATTTATATTTGTTTAGCATAAAAAAATATATGCAGACAACTTTATGTCCAAAACTATCTACCAAAACCAGTTCAATAAATCATCTTAAAGCTTTTTGCCATTTACAATAATATCAGCAAGAACTAAAACAACAATAACAATGTAAACACAAAGATCAAAGCTTAAAAATATTGAGCAACATTTTAATGAATAACTTGAGAAGAAATCACCGACAAAGACACGATGCCCAATTACAAATCTCTTACATTTTCATTTTTCCATTCAACTCTGAAACTTCAAAAGCAAAGAGCAAAAAGCAACTCATCAGCGTCATCTTCATCATCATCGTCATCATCATCGTCATCACTATCATCTGCTTTAACAAGACAGACCAAAGCAAACCAGACCTGGTAGTTCCTCTCTTGGTACTATTTGGTATCCAAAAGACTCTTGAGTTTTACGGCTGCTTTTGTGCAATGCCAACAACTTCAGTGGTTTCATTATTGCCTTGAGGCTGTTTTAATTATATTTTAACAATTTCAAGTTACACAATTCAATTGAGTCGAACCAACCAACCAACCCGGCGAAGACTGAAGACCCGCTACCGTACCATATCAACCATATCAAACTGGTCTGACCTTTCTGGCGTTGCACGCTCCGAGTTTAAATCAAGTTGCCACCAAAGTCAAGTGACTTCAATTTCTGCTCGAATTGAAGTTGTCTCGACGTCATCATTGACATTGAAATGAGTTTCATGGTCCGTTCACTTCTTTTCATTTAATTGTCTATCTCAAGTTGAAGGAGAGTTGTGCATCTATTTAAATTTATCTGATATTGCTTTTAATTTTTTTTCAACTTTTATTTTTATTTAAAAATAGCACCACGCGCTCTTTTTGGTTTGAAGAGTGGGCCTTGAGATGACTTTAACACTTGAAGAAACTAATTTGTCGATTGCTTCTTCTAATGAGCTTAGATTCAACTGCTTCAAGCAGTTTATTTTTTTGTATGATATAAACGGAAGTTGTTTTTTTTGTCAGTTCCAAAGTGAAACCAAGTTTTGTAATAATAGAAATTAATTTTAACTGAAATATTTTTAAGAGCTTATGGCAAACGTCATGCTTGTGATTTTTGGCGTTAAATTGTTTGAAAGTAAATATATATTTTGTTGAATACCTTTGTCATGCTTTGTTTATTAAGTAAATAACTACAGTTCAAAAGAGTTTAATTAAAAGTAAGAGTTATAGAGCACTCAAATGTAACTGAGACCGTAGTTCTTTACACAACTAATACAAAATATTTTTTTCTTTATATTTTTAATGAATTTTATGTGTAAGAGCTTGTAAGTCGCAACTGGTTAAAGCAGTAGATGATAGTACTGCACATTCTTTTGCTATTCTAGGTAATTATTTATTTTTATTATTATTTGATATTTTATATAAATCTATAAACGAAATAATAATTATTATTCGGAAGAATTAAGTTTTTATATCATAAAACATTTATTATTTATAGAGATAAGAATTTCCGAAAAACTTCTTTTAAAAAATAAATGTTACATGGAACTATTGATGTGAGTGATCTCATTGGAGACTAGTTACTCCTGTTATCGTTTAAAAATGCTAAATAATTTACTGATTGTTTTTTTTACAGGTTGTAAATAATTTTATTAAAAAAAAAAAAGTAAAATATAAAACCATAGAAAGCCACCCTTGCAAATAAAAAATATCGGGGTTTGCGTATATAGAAATCACACTCTGCTGTATCAATGTGTTTAGTGTCGTCGAATCCGAAATCGAATTATTTAGGTGATTATCTTTTTGCAGCTCAAATTCGGATGACACGAAAAAGAGTATTCAGATGGGAGACCATACGTTTTGGGATTACTGAAACTAAGCTAAAAAAAAAAAGTTCCAGAACGTTGGGGCTCTAACATAAAGTAAAAAAAAAAAAATCCTCAACTCGTCGTCAAATCTGCAAGAAGTATTTTGAAGATTATCTCAACCTGACGTGCTGTCGTTTTTGGAGCTCACTTTTAGTCTTCTTTCCAAAAACGATTATTTAACTTAAATGTAGGAGCACAATGCGTCTGAGAAGATGATGCCCAAAATACGTTAATGCGTCTGAGAAGATGATGCCCAAAATACGTTTATGCAATCTCCTCTTCGAGAATAAGACGGTCGCATATGCATTTTATTTTGGGTTTATGTGATGGACTAATTATTTTTAATATATGTCGTCTAAAGTCACAACGTCAACACTTGAAAAAGCTTGGATACCAAAATTTTTTAAGGTTTATGTCAGAACTATTATTTGGAAACCAAAAAGAAAATAATTAGAATAAACATCTTCGCACTTGGATTGAAAATATACTTTTTATGTTTTTCTTTACAGAAACCTAACGCGCTGATGATTTTTGAATCTTGGGTTTGGATTTAGCAACCTCACAGATATGCAGTCCCAAAAATTGATTATTTTTTGAGCGGCTATAGTATCAGATTTTAGTCAATATTTCT
>JBAMAX010001561.1:0-22556 GCA_037043745.1 Chymomyza amoena
AAAACCAGAGCACCTGCAGCTACTTTAAAGGACCGCTTAATTACGACTTTATAACCGTGCACTACCAACAACCCCCACTCCACTCGAGGAAAATCATTTCCCAAACGTTTATCTGCCATTGACATTTTCCGCGTGCGCTGTCCCAATTTAAAGTTAACCCTTTGCCGGGAAATAACATGTTGATCTTGTTAGAGCGTTAAACCAATGTCAGATTTCAAAACAAAAGCCCAGGGATTGGGAATGGGCAGGAAATTAAAAGGTTTGCGGTTGCCGCAACTAAAAGTCCCGCATTCGTTTTGACCCATTAGCTTGAGGGTCGGTCTCTGGTCTCTGGCTTAGAGAGTTCAAAAGTGATTTACAAAAATCATTAAATTCATCTGTTTCATTGGTTTGTTGTTGTTGCTGGTTCGCTAAAAGTATCAAATTTCGAGCATATTTCAATTGTTATCAGTTAGGCTGGAACAGTTTCAAAGGGTTGACAACAATAAGTAAACCAGTAAGCCTTTTGTACCGTGCCTCGTGTCAAAACTGTGACGTCAAACGTGCGGGAGACTCTTAATTTTTGGGTAATTTTTTTGGGAACTCTCTCTGACTTGTTTGCGTAATTTCCCATGCTCATTGCAGCTAATAGAAGTTGAACACACTTTAGAACATTATGCGGTTTCGTGCTGCACAAATTTCCCTTACTTATGGAAATTTTCGAGCCAGGTTAAGAACGTGATTAGGCTTGGTTCCAAGTAGCCATCGTTAATTGGGAGCGTTTAAACTACAAATGCTGAAATAATTCTACGACATCTATATGTATTTCAATGATTCACTCTAATAGAGCTGTATCATATGTACTTATAACTAATTGCTATTAATAGCCGCAATCTATAATTATTCCGCAGTTAGGAACCTTAAATGCCTGAAGATGAGCTTTCAATGCACAGTGGACGAAAAAGATCATCGTAGGAAGTTAAATCGAAAAATTTAAAAACCTTGTCATACAAATTTTAGGAACAATATAATAAAGCTCAATATACAATTAAAACAATTTTAGGGACATAATTTTTCGATTTTAGGTTAATATTTCTAGGTGAATTGAACTATGGAGTATTTGATATTGATATAAACTTTAATTTTCTAGACGATTGCAGTGTTACAGATAATTTGAATCTATTTTTCTATTTTTTCGGCTTAAAATCCAATTTTCTATCAAAAGATGAAGAATACATTTTTTAAATTGACTATTCTTATTTTACCAGTAGAAAGAGCATAATCCTATGCTGACGCAGAGAAACTGAACGCATGCCGAGGAAATTTACGCTATTATTAGAGTGATTAACAGGCCCGGAAAAACCGGGAAATAGCCCGGTTTTGGAAGCAACGTCTCTGTGTCCTGATGACTATCTCTGAGTGGTCCAGAATTTCATATTACGAATTTTGCAATTTTTTGTAAGAGCATCCAATATTGATTAAGCAAATATCATCCCAAGAAAATTTCGATTTTAAACCGAAAGAATAGAAAAATAGATTCAAATTATCTGTAACACTGCAATCGTCTAGAAAATTGAAGTTTATAATAAAGTTTTTTTCATAAAAAAAGGGCCGGTTTTGATTTAAAGTGTTCCGGATTTTTCCACTATTTTCAGAAAGTTTCCCGGTTTCGTTCCAAATTGAGTTCGTCACACAAAGTACTATTATATAAAGTATTTGGGACTAGGATAAAAAAAATATGGTATATACTAAAGTCGAGCGCGAACAACTTTGAGATACCCTGTTCCACCATTGTAAATAAATCCGATATCTTCCATTAACAAACAAAAAGCATTTGAATGTTTACCAAAAACATTTTTTCACCGATCGGTCCCTATAATAAAGTCAATCAATTTTGATCAATTTTCGCAACTCTAAAAAGTCTTACTTCGAGTGCCAAAACGAATCATCCATCTAAAATTTTTTGTTTTCAAGGTTCTCTGAAACACCTATCCCAGGTTTCCTCAAGGGGTTTCAGGCTGACTCTCGGAAAACTGTTTATAGAGTAGCTCTATATAATCCCCAAATTCAAAATTTTCAAGCCTCTAGATCGACAGTATAAAGATACTGCGAAACAAGTCTCTATAGAATGGCGGACATAAATATGATTTTTTAAGTAAAAAAAAAAAAAAAAATTACAAAATCCTAAAATAAAAACAACGTAACAAAAACAAATATAATTTAAGGATACAAATTTATCGGACACTTGGAATCAAATAATGAATTTAGTTAAAAAAATGGCGGACGTAAAGTCGGGCGCGGACGACTTTAGGATACCCTGTACCACTAGCTTGTAATAAAGTCAGATTTCTTCACAAAAAACCAAAAACAGAAGAATTTTTAAGCAAAAAAATTTTTTTTGACCGATCGTTCCTATGGGAGCTATATGATATAGTCAACCGATTTCAATAAAATTTGACACAGTGCTTAAATACCTTAAAAAGATCTGAATGCCAAATTTATTTCAAATATCTTTACAAACAAACAAAACACATCGAATTTTGTATAAAAAACGTGTTTTTGGACCGATGGTCCTATGGGAGCTATATGATCTAGTCAAACGATTTGGATTAAATTTAGTACAGTGCTTAGGAACTATAAAATACTCACGAATGTCAAATTTGGTCCCAATATCTTAACAAACAAACGAAACACAACAAATTTTGTTAAAAAATCGATTTTTTGGAAGATCGGACCTATGGGAGCTATATGATATAGTCAACCGATATTGTTCAAATTTGGCACATTGCTTAAGTGGTCTAAAAAATTTCCAAACGCCAAATCTGGTTACGATAACTTTATTAAAAACGAAATATAGCGAATTTTTCTTAACAAAAGTTATTTTGGCCGATCGGTCCTATGGGAGCTATATGATATAGTCAACCGATTTCGATCAAATTTGGTACAGTGATTGGGAACTATAAAAAACTTTCGAATACCAAATTTCGTTACGATATCTTCATAAACAAACGAATTATTCATCTAAAACGTTTTTTTGTCGAGTTCGTCTCAAACACCCCCATGGGAGCTATATAATTTATCCCCGATATCAAAAAAATAAAATAAACTTGCCTCCTATGGAATAATATGGGATCTAATGTGAAAGTTTGGTAACTCTAGCTCTTACCATCTCTGAGATCTAGGCGTTCACACGGACGGACAGACGGACAGACGGACATGGGTATATCGACTTCTCTATTCACCCTGATCATATTTTAGGTAACTTTCGAGTGTCTCCGACGTCTCCTTCTATATGTTACATACATTTTCGGCTTGCACAAACTTAATATACCCTTAGTACCATACGGTACAGGGTATAAAAATATTTTGTTGAAATTTTTCGATTTATGTTTAATGAAGGCTTTTAAGCGACTTATTACCAATCTAATGATCTTCTGTATATATTTTTAATGGAAACTAATCGATTCGTCCTTTATATTTTTTCATTCAAATACTAATTGATCCGGAGAATGAAGTAGAGTTTTCAGTTGATTGCAATTATAAATTAACCATTCTTAAACAAGCAACACCGCTTATCGATCCTGAACCAAACTGTGGGATTGGTAACCAAGTGGTACGGGACCTACCGAGAATAGAGGAGAATAACAAAAGACAGCCAAAAATCCTCCTCTCCAACTAAAACCGTTAGAGGTTCAAAGTCATGATAACTCACGTGAAGAACACCGTGAGAATCCAGACGGGCCTTCTGACGGGACATTGTAGGCTCCGCATGCCACTTAAAAAATTGGCCTAGCGGAAAGTGGACTATGTCGCTTCTGTAGCATGAAGGAAGAAACTCTTTCACATTCTCCCACCGGACATTTTTGTTACCATAAGTCCTTATAAAATAGCGGAATACATGCCATATTACAGGCCATAGGATTTTTGGGAGAGCTCTGAGCCAAGAAGGTGGTATAGATCCACTTGGGTCGCAGTACACTTCTAAACCCAATAATAACAGTAATAAACAAGACAATAATCGTGATCAAATTTTAATTTTTAGGGCAGAAGACGCTGTAAGATAAATTTTCAATTTTATCATCTTTATAAGCTATGTGGCAGGATCCTATTCCGTATCTAAGCATTGATTATGCTACGTCGTGTGCGACATTGGAAATACAATTTTTTTGTTGCTTGGCTTTATTGATCTTTTAGAATATTTATAAGAAACTTCTTACCAAAAAATTGATAGATATATTTATATAAGCTTTAACCCTAATATAAGTAATAATAAGTAGAAAATAACCATTTCAAAAATCCTGTAGTATTACCATTGTAAATCAGACAAGCAAATGTTTCGTTATCTCTTTAAGTAGAAGCTTCTTTGTAGCATAACTCATATGAGAAATGTTGCAAATTGTAGGGAAGACTATTTATTAAAAAAATTACGTTGATCTACTCTAGTAACAAAAGCCCATTTTTGATTAAATACTACAATGCTACATATGGCTAGGAAGGTCGGCCGAATCTTAACCTCAGTTTTTGAGTGTATATGTAATTATTCTGTATATGTTGTACTAGGTAAGAGCTGCATTCTTAACTAGGTCAATAAGTTAATGCACATTCGTAGTCGTAGCAAGTTGTAATCAAATTCCGCTTAATCGAATCTCTCATCCACTGTGCAGTATGACGAATGGAATTACCTACAAAATTGTTAAGATTTATTAAGTTGTAGGTGAGTTAAACTATATAGAACAAATGTAACATACCAATAAAATGACTAATGGTTGTCTATACAGCATCCGAATCCGCATTACCGCTGAATTTGAGCGAATCTAGTCTAGACCATGGTCTAGGAACAAAATCCAACTTATTGATTGTCATTGATTTGAGGTTTTCGTCCGGCAAGTTCAATGCACCTTTTAGTATTTTCTACGACATGAATTTTTAGTATTTAAATTCGTCAGGGAATTCTTCATTTGAAAATATTATGAAATTCATAATTTTTAATGACAGTTGTTACCAAATTAACTCGCTTGCGATAACAAATGCTAACCGCAAGTGACGTCCTCTCTCTAAAGATCACAGCTGTGAGCCACAAGAGAGCGAGAGAGAGACTTGAGCTGCGTTTTCTCACGCTCTCTTTGCTACTAAGTTTAAAATACGTTCTTAGTGATAACTGGTTCATTTAGCTGCTGCGGCTATAAAAGCAGCGAGCGATTTAGAAGCAGCATTCAGTCGCGCTTGATCAGTTAAATGATATACTAAAGATCGCTTTGAGAATAGATTTAAATTTTAAGTGTTGCATAAAATTAACTTTTGTTTTAAAAAGTGTTGTTTTTTTATTTTGCGTGAAAATGAAGGAGTTTCTGACAATTTGTCTGTGCATATTAAGTGCTAATTATGTTACAGCTCAATGTGAGTTAAATTAATTTTAAAAATCAAAACAAATTGAGTGCGTGTGTTTCCCCCTAATATCGGAGTGATCTGAGCTGTCACTTTGCGGTTTTGTCTCAAGTGGCTACAAATTGAATTCCAGCTACCCAGACAGTCGTATCTGTTATTTGATGTACTCAGTTAAGATTTAGTCATTCAATCACTTCCCAAAATCAAACAATCTTAATGGGTGGAGGTATCTAAAGTTGTTCACAACTTGCTATTTCACAAGGTGCATGAGGTGTCCACTTACAGGTAGAGAGGATTACAAAATTTATGTTTTGACGATAAAAATTCCTAACTCAAAGAAAGAGTCCAAATCAAAAAATCTAAAAATTGTGCAAAGTAGTATTCCAATTAATTAAAATAACTCCATGGATTGTGCAGCGTGCTTTTTTAGAGGTTCACAACTTTGATTTGGCAATACTGATAGCTGGAGGACTTATACCAGAGCAACGATTGCAAATAATTGAAATTTTTTATCAAAATAATTGTCTCTTTCGTAAAACTTATTCAAAATTTGGATCTCCGATGAAGCTTGTTTCAGGCAGAATTAAAGAAGTAAGGATATCTCACAAGCTTTTGTCGAGACACCATTACAGAAAATTACTGCTTGATAAAAAGCCTCTTCTATTATTTCTAAAAAAAAAACACCCTTTACAAAATCGTTAGATTTGTTCTAATTCAGCACAGCTTAAAAATTTTTGGTATTCAACTTCCTAATTTATAGTGAGTAGTAGAGCTTACAGTGTACACCCTCGTCGACCTCTTCCGATTTTCTCGTCTCACTTGTTAGTAACTGATCTGCTACAAGATTTAGCAGTTTCATTTATCATAATACCAAACAAAGCAATCTTTTTAGCACCAAAAAAACTTGTTCGCTTAACCGCAAGAATGCCGCGTTTTGGACGCGTGTTCTGTGTTCGCTGGCCTTCCCCGGCTCAAGAACCTGATCTTAATTGCAACAACTCTTTATGATGTTTTTTTTTTATTCCACTTGCAGATACTCGCTGTGTAAATCCCAACCAACGTGCTGGACTCTGCGTTCATGTCAATGAATGTCAGACGCTTCTGTCGGTGCTGCAACAGGATAGATTATCTCCCAGTGATAGACAGTTTGTCAAGGCCTCGGGCTGTGGCATGGCTAGTGACAATCGTCCTTATGTCTGCTGCACGAGTGACACGGGCTATACACGCACGCGACGTGTAACACCTGCCTTTGATCCATTTGGCAACAACTTTGGAGGCAGCAACAACTTTGGAGCTAACAACAACTTTGGACCTAACAACTTCAACAACTACTGGGAGGAGGCCCCACGTAGCTTTGACTCCAGACCTTGGAGCTTTGGGCGGAACGATATAGCACAGCCTACTTCAGCCGCACCTCGTGAAAACCCGAGCAGTGATGGAGCCGCGCTCTTGCCACAGCCACCTAGCTGTGGTGGTGTGACCATAGTCAACAAAATCTACGGCGGTGATGATGCTAATCTCAACGAGTTTCCCTGGATGGTCTTGCTGGAGTACAGACGTCGTGCGGGTGGCCAATTGTCCACCAATTGTGCGGGCACACTGATCAATCAACGTTATGTGCTCACGGCGGCGCATTGCGTGACGGGACGCATAGAACGTGATATTGGACCACTGTAAGTATAGAAAATCGTTTAAAAACAAGAGTTTTCGATTAATCACTGCTTTCGCGTGATTCCGGGAAACAAGTTACGATTTCGCGTAAATTAACAAGATCTCTAAGGAAACCCCAAAGCAGTGACTGGCTTTGTTTGTCTGTAATCGTTATGGGTCAGACCGGTCATTGCTTTTCTAATTTTTAAGAATTTTTAATTAGCAATATGCTCAAACCAGATTTCGATTGTTTTTGTTTTGTTCTTGCGATTCGTCATGGAATATCATTTAATGTTCCATTTAAGTGTTTAGGGGATTTAAGTTAAGGTAGTAAACTACCGACTACCAACCGTTGACCATTCGTTACGCATTTTTAGTCAGCTGCCTTTTTGACAGCTTAGCGGCGCTCTTAAAAATCAATTAGTTGGCTTAATGAGTTTTAACGTTTCCTTAATTTCTTGATTTTTTTTAGCACCTCTGTGCGGCTGGGTGAACACGACACGAGCAGCGCGGTTGACTGCGCTCACGGCATTTGTGCACCGGGTGCACAGCGTCTAGCCTTCGAGGAGGCACGTGCTCACGAGCTCTACAAGGAGCAGTCCCCCAATCAGCTGCACGACATTGCTCTGATACGTCTGGAGCGTAATGTGCGCTATGCGGACAGCATTAGACCTATCTGTTTGCCCTCTGTAATGGCGCCTGAGATGAGAGTGCCCGGCCAGCAATATACGGTAGCCGGTTGGGGACGCACACTGCAAATGTCACGTAGTCCGGTGAAGCAAAAACTGGTGGTCAACTATATGGATCCTGTGCAGTGCAAGCGCAAGTTTGCTGAACGCAAGATCAGCATTGCGCAGACACAGCTCTGCTTGGGTGGCAAGTTTGCGCAGGACAGCTGCGATGGCGATTCCGGCGGTCCTTTGATGCGTTTCCGTGATAATGCTTGGGTGCTGGAGGGCATTGTCTCGTTTGGTTACAAGTGCGGACTTAAAGATTGGCCCGGAGTGTATACCAGCGTGGCTGCATATGATATTTGGATTAAGCAGAACATGAGGTTATAGACTTGATACTCTGGTCAACTGTAGTTTAAGAGAAGCTCGAATTGTGATTTTGACGCATCTGATCGCCCTTAAGACGGCATTCATAAGCATCCATACACGTACACACACATATACACTCAAAATGCACACATACTATTTTAGCATTAGTATTAGTTAAGCGCATAAGTTATTAGACAATGACGAAGTTGGCATACTCTATAAATGAATTTATAAGCAATATCATAAAAATATAAAATGTATCTTATTTAAAATTGATTTTTTATTGATCTAAGCTGTTTGAGCCTTAAAGGCTAGTCGGATCTGGAAGATTTTTTAGAATTAAATATGAAAACTTTTTACGATTAGCCACTACAACCGTAAGTCAGTTCTACAAGTCGTTTCTGCTAATCGCAATGTAGTAAAAGAACTCATTCTGGTTCTGGCACTTAAACAGTTTCTTAAAAAGTGAAAGGAATTGGAATGGAAACTATTCATTAATTTAAGACGTCGACTATGTGCCTCCTCCATTGGGTCTACATCATGTCTATATAGAGCATTACTTTGACCTACTCTAAATGAGTACCCAAATTAGGTTAAACTCTGCGTTCTATAGGGTACGGGGCCAAATTGTATTCCCGCTCACTTTCCAAAAAGCAAGAGTATCTACAATTTGGAAAACGTTTAAGTGAGACCTTTGGTTTTTCCTCAACAACAAAGAAATAATATAAACAAGAAATAGTAAAGACAACAAACAAGAAATAATAATGGAAGCACGCTTTAAGCCACCGAGCTTTAATTGACCTGACCACAAGCGAAACCGCAAAAACCTTCCGCTTGACTTTGACTTTGATGTTGGCTACAGTATTTAAATTCCACTCCTAAAAGTAGACAACAAAAAAATCTTATACAATCTTTGTACGCTTTACCAATCTGGTAAGGGGTATAGTCAGTTAGTGCGATAATCTCTTAATGAACAAATATTTTACAATTTTTGTAAACTCTGTCTTTAAATTGAATGTTATTTCGAAAACTTCGTCATAATATATCAAAATAAATATTCATAGCAAGTTTCGAGAAAACTTTTTCTATCTTACGTCTATAACAAAGTCATGTGAACTGGAAGTAGCATCACAAAAAAGGCATAATACAATTTTCATTCTTTTATGGGATATGACTTATAAAAAAGAGGTCTATCGATAGTGCTCCGAAAATCGTAATTTTACCAAAAAATATTACTAGTTTTTAAATCGAAGAAATGGATTTATTTTCTAAAAAGCTTATATTAATAATAGGTACATTTTGATAGGAAATGTCTCCGAATTTCTTCAGACCCTGTAACCATAGGTAGAAAAACTATACTAGACTTGTACAATTCATATAATGGGCAGAAGAAGGCGTGGCAGACCCGAAGACCTTAAGTCCAAAATGCTTATTTTAACCTCGGAATTGAGTTATGTGCGTCTGTATGAACACCTAGATTTCGGGAACTATAAGAGTTAGAGTCACGAAACCTTACCAGCTAGTGCGCATAGTTCGTCAGAAGATGAGGTTTGTTGCATTATATCAATAACAAACTATCCGTGCAGCAGAGGTTCTAAAGAAGTTCTTAGCGCCACAAAAGTAAATTTTTAAACTTTATGATGGGGAAAGGTTTGAATTTTTCGATAACTTATACATACCATGAGATTCAAGTTTTTTTTTTGTTTTGCTCAACTATTCAAATTTGCGCATTTGTGACCTGTCGAACTAAGCATTCGTAATATATGAGAATTTGTTTTAGCATCTTCGAATAGTATACCTTAAGCTAAAAAAAATAAATATTCCAATTTCTCCTAAATATTCGACTCAAAAAAAAGTTAAAAGTACATATTAAACATAAAATTTACTTCTGTGATCTATCTGTTTTTATATAGTAGATTTCAGTGCAAACTTGCTATTATACTTTCATTTCATTCATTATTTTTTTAGTAAATTTTCTTATTTTCTAAAAACAGATTGTAAATAAAATATGAAAAAAAAAATATTCCTAAAGTTAAAGGTATATTTAATTTAAATTAAATATTTGCGACTTGTGCTATTTTTAGAGATATTTAGTACATTAAGCATATTTATTAGTTTAGTCTTCCATATACATACTTTACTATATTCCGTCATGAACTGTAAGCTTTAAAGTAAAAACCACATAAGGCGGATGTCTTCGGTTTGTTTCTTGGTTTCTTGGCAGTATTTAAAAATCAGCTGTACCTTTTTACCAGTATTCAAAGAATTTTGCAAAGAATGGCTCTCCTTACATACACCTTTAAATACGAAAATACGAATACTGAGAGAGGATCTCCGAACCTACACGCATCATCAATATAAAAAATGGCGGACGTAAAGTCGGGAGCGGACGACTTTAGGATACCCTGTACCACTAGCTTGTAATAAAGTCCGATTTCTTCACAAAAAAACAAAAACAGAAGAATTTTTAAGCAAAAATTTTTTTTTGACCGATCGTTCCTATGGGAGCTATATGATATAGTCAACCGATTTCAATAAAATTTGACACAGTGCTTAAATACCTTAAAAAGATATGAATGCCAAATTTATTTCAAATATCTTTACAAACAAACAAAACACATCGAATTTTGTATAAAAAACGTGTTTTTGGACCGATTGGTCCTATGGGAGCTATATGATCTAGTCAAACGATTTGGATTAAATTTAGTACAGTGCTTAGGAACTATAAAATACTCACGAATGTCAAATTTGGTCCCAATATCTTAACAAACAAACGAAACACAACAAATTTTGTTAAAAAATCGATTTTTTGGAAGATCGGACCTATGGGAGCTATATGATATAGTCAACCGATTTTGTTCAAATTTGGCACATTGCTTAAGTGGTCTAAAAAATTTCCAAACGCCAAATCTGGTTACGATATCTTTATTAAAAACGAAATATAGCGAATTTTTCTTTAAAAAAGTTATTTTGGCCGATCGGTCCTATGGGAGCTATATGATGTAGTCAACCGATTTCGATCAAATTTGGTACAGTGATTAAGAACTATAAAAAACTATCGAATACCAAATTTGGTATTTTCTTCATAAACAAACGAATTATTCATCTAAAACGCTTTTTTTTGTCGAGGTCGTCTCAAACACCCCCATGGGAGCTATATAATTTATCCCCGATATCAAAAAAATAAAATAAACTTGCCTCCTATGGAATAATATGGGATCTAATGTGAAAGTTTGGTAACTCTAGCTCATACCATCTCTGAGATATAGGCGTTCACACGGACGGACAGACGGACATGGGTATATCGACTTCTTTATTCACCCTGATCATATTTTAGGTAACTTTGGGGTATCTCCGACGTCTCCTTCTATATGTTACATACATTTTCGGCTTGCACAAACTTAATATACCCTTGGTACCATACGGTACAGGGTATAAAAATACGGTTTGTTAATATTAACCGAACCTTTTACAACAAAAATAAAAAAAAAAATTCCATTACTAAAATTTTGTGATTTACGTTAGGATAAAACAAATTTTTGACTGCCGAGCTTAGTTAAGCTGCATTTAGAGCCAATATTTCCTATAAATTGTATCAATATATGACTTTGTATCACCAGTATTGGTAAGTACATTCATGTAATCCTAATAAACAAAGTCCAATCTTAGCGAAGTTTTCTCCAACGCCACTCAACAAATGATCTTAACTCTTACCCCATTCACTTTAAATAACTTATTACGCGGAGCTTTCGATTTTTATCAAAATTGTTAGAAATTTACCGGAATTAATATCGGTTTTCATGAAAAAAATATAATTTTTTCAATTGGAACGTTCTTAGAAGAAATATGTCGAAATTAATTTTTTCAAGAAAAAGGCTACAAGGTATCACACTGTCGGGCAAAGCATTGTCTATATCACATTTTTCATATATTATATTAAAGTTTTTCCAAAATTTCCTTTTGTTTGTTAACTAACATTACGGCTGAAGACAAAAGATTTTTTGAGATGACATTTTAAGTCGATTAAGCGATCCTAGTGAAGTTTAAAAACTGCAATTTTGGTATTTCTTTTGCTCTATAAATCGGACTGCATCATCAGTTTTAAATAATCCGCAGCAATTTCTCAGCCATTTTTCCAAATACACTCTTTTCAAATTTTCTTCGCTTATTTTTAATGAAATTAAAGATACAACAATTATTTTTTTTAGCTTTCCTCGATTTCGAAAGGAACTCCCTTAAAATTGCTAGCAAATCTGTTGCACTTCAGTTTCGATCAGTTATCAAAAATGCAAAGCATACCATAGTCGGCATGTGCCGAATTTCAAACGAAACGAAAGTGAAACTGAAAGAAAACGAGCTGCAGACGACCAGCTGAGTGACGAGAGCGAGCGGGAGAGCGGCCAGCCCGAGAGAGGAGCGTGCCAGTGAGCGGGCGGGCGGTCAATTAAAGCGATGTTGCATAATCGGCGCTTGACCGTTGCTCTCGTTTTGAAGTCAACTGCTGCAGTTTTGGACTCGTTTGTGCGTGTTGTGCATGATGGAAAAGGTGTCACGAACGGAGTCCACTCCACTGCTTCACGACGCGTCGCTCCACAAAACGACAGACAGCTCTGCCGACTGCGCTGTCGCCGTCGTCGTCACTGTCGTCTTCGTGGGTAGTTCAAGTGCCGTTGGCTCTGTCGGCTGCGGCGGTTTCGATTTCGCGCAGCATTCAAATTCAATACACAGCTGAGCGTACGCGCGAGCGGTTTTGGCGGTTTAAGGCGGTTTCTGTGTGTGTGTCGATTGTCAATTGTCATCCGCCGATTGCGTATACGCCGTGTAGTGCTTTGTTTACACCGAATCACAATTGCGAAAGTGTTTGTTATTGTTATAAATCGATCACGATCGAGCGATTTATTGCACGACGATCGACAATGTATTATACGACGCAACGCGTCTTGTGGGTGGCCGCCAGCGCATTGCTCGTCTACTCCGGTTTTAGTGCTGCGCTGGAGCTGCAGCCAGCAGCAGCTCGTCAATCCTGCGATATACCCAACGAAACTAAGCGGGGGATTTGTGTGCTGCCAAGTGAATGTGCGGCTTATCAGCAGGTGCATAATGTAAGCAATTTACCGGCGGAGAAGCTCAACTTTTTGAAAAAGGTGCAATGCGAGTTGGAGACCGAAAGTTCAGCTCCGGACAGCAGTGTGTTGGCATATGAGGCGCTGGTCTGTTGTCCGGCCAATGGTCAGGACTATCTGTATCCGGTCATACAGTTTTCCAAGTTTGAGTATAGACGCTTTTTGGATGTGACGGCGCGTTTTAAGAAAAAGAAGCTTAAGCGTCGCATACAGACCGTGGAGCCCAGCACCGGCTTTAATCTGCTCAACGAATGCGGCAAGCAGGTGACCAATCGTATTTATGGCGGTGAAATTGCCGAGCTGGATGAGTATCCCTGGATGGCTTTGCTGGTCTATCACACGGGTAGGTAGCTAGCAGCCAGCTCTAAAGGCCTAACTGACTCAACCTTTCTCAACTGCAGATGATTATGGCTGCAGTGGTGCTTTGATTGATGATCGTCATATCCTGACCGCTGCTCACTGTGTCGAGGGCGAGGGCGTGCGTGAGCGTCACGGACTGTGAGTAAACTTTGGGCACTCTCTTCATGCAGTTACTTATCCCTTACCTGTTTTACAGCAAACACGTGCGGCTGGGTGAATTTAATGTCAAGACCGATCCCGACTGCATTGAGGAGCCCAACTATCTTAGCTGCGCCGATGCCGCTTTGGATATTGGCTACGATCAGCTGCATGTGCATCCCGATTACAAGGAGTACTCCAGCTATAAGTACAATGATATAGCCATTATCCGACTCAAAGCTGCTGTGGCTTTCACGCATTTCATCATGCCCATTTGTTTGCCCAGCAAGCAGTCGAAGCCACCTTTCGTGGAGGGACAAATGTTTTCCGTCTCCGGCTGGGGACGCACAGACCTATGTAGGTTATGCAGTCTGCACTCAATTCCACTTATTTATCTCTTCTTATCCCCCCTGCAGTTAACAAGTACTTCATCAATTCACAGAGTCCCGTCAAGCTGAAGCTGCGCATTCCGTTTGTGTCCAGCGAAAACTGCACCAAGTTGCTGGACATGTTTGGCGTGCGTCTGGGCGCCAAGCAGCTTTGTGTGGGCGGCGAGTATGCCAAGGACACCTGCACCGGGGATAGCGGTGGTCCTTTGATGTACTTTGATCGCAAATTGTCACGCTGGGTGGCCTATGGCGTGGTCAGCTATGGTTTCACCAAATGCGGCATGGCTGGCCGTCCGGCTGTATATACCAACGTGGCGGAATATATGGATTGGATAGAAGGTGTGCTGAGCAGTTCTTGACGTCAGATTTATTCTAATTATCTAAGCCATTCCGATCTTTTGTTCTATCTATAAATATTTGTACATATTTTTACTAATTGCTATCATATTAAGTTTTTGACTAAGTGCGCGTGTTAGTGGGTGGGTGTGTGTGTGTGTGAGTGTGTGTCTGAGAGGGGATGTGCGAGTGTGTGCATGTGCGCGGTAACAAAAGTCTGAAAAACATGTTTTTATTGAAATAAACTAGTAAAATATTTACATCCATCCATTTCACACACCTGCGCATTTAATTAATCATTCCCAGCTCCATTTCGAAGTCATGAAATATTTCGCTAAACAAACTCCTAAGTGGCCTTGGTTTGGCCAACTACCTGTGATTCATGTGCAGCTTGTTGTGGTTAACCACAAATGAAGTTGAGTTGACATACGACAAAGTTGGCAGTTATTGCAACAAAGCAGCTCTTTGTCTTTGAGCGAACTTTGGACTTGGTCAGTTTTGTGTAGCAGTGACGTAGATAGCTCTGCTGCAATATAGAGAGGTAGGTTAAACCCTTCTCTAGCTACACCACTGTCCGCCACATTGCCTCGTTTTATTGTTACCAAGCACAAAACAGTTAACAAATGCGCTGCCAACTTCATGTTATCAGCTGTTTCTCTTTTCACTCATAATGCAGTCAGCAGCTGGTCAAACTAGATAATGCAGTTTTTTTTCCTTGCGACTTGATGTCGTCATTGATTGCCACACTTTGCTTTCACTCGTCATTCGCATGCACTCAAAAACGTAGCCAAAGTTGGCCATAAAACAATACCAGATACAAAAACAAACGACCATTTTGATCGCAAATGATGCAATAAAACAAAAACTAAACGGGCTACCAATTTTGAGTTGGCCCAAAGCGCCCGATTTGTATGCGAGCGACGATTTTGGCCGCGAGTTGGACGGGCCAACGCTTTGTGTGCCACTGACCAAAATTGGCCAGACAATTGGGGGAGAGTGTGCGTCATTCGCCGAGTGAGCAGTGAAAGTGAACTTGACTCTTTGACAGGTGATGGAGTGATGGCGCTTTACCCCCTCCCCTTACACTGTGAATTAATATTCATGATGTTTATCAATGGGTTAAGCAGAAGACCAGCAGACAACGACGACGAGACGACGCGACGACGTCCACGCCGAACTGGACGCATCGATATTTCATTATTCATGTTTACTCTTGTTGTTGTTGCTGGGTTATCGACGTTGTTTGCGCTTCTCATTATGAGGCTTTGGCGATTTTTTTTTTAGGCAACCTTGAACTACATATGAAAGTTTGAGCGTGCGTCAAGTGTGGTACAAACAAATACATCTAGTTATAAATATGTATTTTTTTGACCCTGAAAATGCATGCATAAAGATCAGAAGAAAGGGGGAGCTCTGCGAAAATGTTAGAAACATTTTATGAAAGTCATATAGTATCAGTAAAGTGACAAACTGGCCATGAAAAACTGGAACATATTCCAGTTTCGGAAAGCAACTTCTCAGGGTTCGGATGACTATAATCTTCTAATAAATTTAATCTTAAAAGCTTATTAAAGTTCCTTCAAAAATGACCCGGCTTTAATTCACGAATTTCAGATTATATCTATTTTTCTGAAATAAGATGTTAGATCTTGTAAGTTTGACCGGAGTATTTGACGAAATCTTAAATAACACATTTTTTTTCAATTATAATAATAATAATATAAAAAATATTTCAATTTTGTTTAATATTTTCAAGTGATAAAAACCATAACTATTTCTTCAGCCTGAAGGCCGTGTCGCTCTGGCTTCTTTCTTTATTTTTTAGAATTAAATTCTAATTTATAAATAAATAAAAAAAAAAATAAATAAATAAAAAATATTTAATTGCAATCGTTAAAAAGTTGTACCTTTATGCAGTCACTGTTTTAACGAGTTGTGAATTGTAAGCGCTAAAAAGCCAAAAAAAAAGCTAGAAATTAATTGTTTGAATTTTTTCACAGGATTTAAGCGCCGTAAATCAGTTTCATGCGTATTCAATAAAATTGTAAAATTTAAGGTCAGGGCATATTCGAGGCAAACCTCGAAAAATAAAAATGTAGATTGGCTTAGCCTATTGACCAACAGCCTCCTTGTCCCATGGTCCCTACCATACCAAATTTTGCGATTCAGGAAAGTGGGGAAAATAATCTTATGTATTATATTATATATTATATTTTGCTATTACTGGCAACAACATCGATGCATCGATTTTCTTAATTTTTTTCAGTCATCAATAATTTTACTTAAATTTTCGATTATCGAACAGAGCCCATTGCTAAGGGAAAAATCATGCAATGAAGAAGGAAAATTTTAGAGAAGTTACAATCTTATCCCATATCCCCCCTACAATCTAAAACAAGAGTATCCCACTAGATAAGTTGGAGTAGAATAGATTAATTAATAGGATTACTATTGTTAAAGTACCACTCAGATCTTGAGACACAGAATCCTAAGTACAAAAACCCCGATTCAAGGATTTTTAGATTTTTAATAACTGTGATATTATCAGTTCATTGTAGCATCCTTAGGGCTAAACTCGTTTTCATAGTTATTCAGTTGCCTCCTTGCCAAAACGTTGTTATCATTACCGACAGATATTTAGATTTGACTTTAATGACGAACTAATTGCCTTAGCTAGGATCGTAGAGAGAATATCCGGGCCCCGTGGGAAATCTCGAATCCGGCCCCATATCAATTTTTCGTAATTCATGAAAATACGTATAATTGTTGAAAAGTGTGAGATCAACATAAAGAAAAGTATAGAAAGGATTTCTGAGAGAATTGATGATTAGATGAAATTTTCGAGTCCGGGCCCCTCCCGAGGGAAAAAGTCCCCGATCTCCCCATTCTCGTCGGGACTGGCCTTAGCCTTCGGTTGATAATTGTTATTCTTAATTAAGATTGAGCTGTCTTGGCCCAAAAGACTAACTAACTAAAGTTGGTCAAAATGAGGTCTCGGAAACATAAGTGTCGAAATACCATACCAACTCATCATACACCCGGTGAACTCCCAAACAGTTGTTCCAGTGAAGATGATAAATAATTTATTGTGGTTAAAATGCAAGTTTCCAAAGCAATCTGTAATTATAGTATTGATATACACCAACAGTTGGCTATGCTGATAAGCCAGCTAATGCTTTGGGTAGTTGCCACATCTGCCACATTTCCATTCAACTTTTCATCCAATTCAAATGTCAATCAAAATGCATTGACCGCAAAAAATGAAATATGTACAAGCCAAATTTGATTAGCGAGAGTGTAACGCCCCCACGAAAACAATTATAAAGCCAATTTCACCGAACTTAAAAGAAAGGTTAATCAATTGAAGGTCTCGCTCAGGGAAAACGCACCCCGTCAATCCGCGTCATGGTTCTTGGTTGGCTTTTGTCAAAGTTTGTAAACTTTGAAAAGTGGAAAATTACATGTTTGGACTTTGAATTAGCCATATGTCGATTATTCAGGTATAGCTTGCGTGGATGAAAGGGAAAATGGCGGGTTGTGGATGGCATGGACTGAAAGGGGGCTTAGGAGCAATTATTAGTAATTTTAAATAATTGTTGAGGAAATTTTAAGGTCGAGCTATTTTTAAGGAATGTTCCGCTTTACGTAAATAATGTAGCGCAGACCACAATTCAAGTTCTTACCCGGTCTAATCACAATAGCCCGGTTTCGGGTTATATGAAATAGTCGGACAGATTGCGCGTAGACTGAGTTGGGGGCTAGATGAATATGCATCAAGGCGAAGCAAATTATTCTTAGAACTTTATTTCTGAAATACTTCTTGCTAACCATAGTTGGAAATTGCTTATGAAGATTGAATCCCTACAACTTGAATGGACGTGATATGTCTGATACGGCGATATTGTATTGGAGTATCGCATAAAGAAAGAATTTTCTTTGGCAGACGACTATTTTGTATCCCGATATCCATGCTGGACGATATATCCGATATCGATATTTTCTTACGATACTGACGATATTTACGAACTCGGCGTGCACATTTTAGACATAAGACATAGACATCGATCTATCGAAGTATCGAGTAAAGAAAGAAATTTCTTTGGCAGACGACTATTTTGTATCTCGATATCCATGTTGGACGATATCTACGAATTCAGCGTGCACATTGTAGACATAAGCTCAATAGCCTCAAAAAGGACAAAGGGCTCCGCTTCTGTGTGCTTCGTACTTTTGGGTACGATGAATCCTTAAAAATAATAATTTCGAGACATTTAAAGTTAAAAATGGTATGATAACGATCCTTAAACTAAAGCAGTTCAGGCCATTTTTTAAGGAATCTTTCAAGCAAAGGGTTGTAAAGTTAGTAGTTTTTGGCTAACTTGGGAAGGCACAAAATAAATATTAAAGACGCGCCAATTACCTTTGCTTTTTATGAGAAATCAAGTCATAGTTGATGTAGTTAAGTCCTGGAAAAGCTAGATTCATGCCAACTTAGGGTCTCTCTTCTTGGGTCTCAAAGACCTCACTATTGAAACTAGCTTACGTTCCCGATTCTTTCTTAACCCATCTTCCTTTTGTGATCCACGTAGCATCCAAACTGAGACTTCAGCTTTATCCACATCCGTCGTTCCAAAGGTTGTTTCAATTACTTTTCCATTTGTGCACAGCTGAGGCAATGCTCGTAACTATAAAAATTTATCGGCTTGTTAATTTTGCGCTGCTCATATCGATAAATGCCACGATGCGTGCCTGCAACACACACACACAGACGAGGTTGACATGCCATTAACTGTCGTCAAGGACAGGCGACAGCCCGTCACAGACAGGACATTTGCACTCACATGTCGCACATTACGATCCGAACAATGAAATGTTTTGCATTACGAGCACTTACTTGCTTCCTCCCAACCCCTCCCCCACACACACGGTTCCTGTAAGGGTAACTCTGAGCTCAACATTTGGGATAAATTGTTGTATAAACTCAATGAAATTAGAATGCCAAAAAAAAGAAGGCGAAAATAAATAAATAGAAATAAAAATGTCAAATGTGCGACTCATTCGATATGTATTCAATGTGCTTACATATCGGTTTCATTAGTTAATGGATAACTGGATGACAAGTTCGTAAAATTGAGTTGTAAAATTGTTGCAGGGGTAGGACGCCCAGATGAGAACTAGATCCAGGCGGAAGAGTTGAGCAAAATATTAAATATAAACGTCGATTTAGGTAGAATTGTCAGTTTTATTAGATACGACAGTTTAGAAAAACCAGATTCTGGAAAATAAGATCTATGAATTCTGTAACTTGTCATATATTACGCATGTTCCAATGCTTGTATATTAAGCAATATGTCAAGTATTTATTTTTCTTTATAGCAACGTATACTCAAGATTTATTTTCTGTGTTTTTCTAGTGCTTATAGAATTGATCTATTATAAGAATTTGCAATTCATTATTTTTAAATTATTCACATAAATTAGAATAAGAACTGGAATATGCTCGAACCAGGGCGGATCCAGGATTTTTGGTAAGGGGGGATCCATAGAATTAATTGTAAGTGTAAAGCAAAAAAATTGTGAAAAATATTTTATTAGGGTTTTCTGATCGCGAAGGGGGGGGGTCCGAACCCGAAAAAAAAAGGAAAATATCATGGAATATTCTGGGGAAATTTAAGATATCGTAAACCAAAAATCTGAAATTCGGAGCACGCTAGAAAGAATAAAATTTGATATTTTAATAAAAAAAATCATATACGTGTTCCTGAAAATGACAAGACCAAACTGAATCATTTCATTCGAATTTATTTTAGCGTGCTTCGAAAAAGAATATTCCATCGATATTTTTCTTATTTTTCTCCGATAAATTCTCTACACACGGTAGCTTTGTTGCACCAATCGGTCATGTGTTCTTGTAGAAAGAATTATTAAAAATAATTGTTAGTAAATATTTAACTTGAAGTTGGCATAAGTATAATCTTCGAAAGAATATTTGAAAAATTATTTCCGTATAAAATTTATATTCTTTTATTGCTCTTGTAACAAAACAGTCGGTTTCAAATCGCATGAAAATATCGGATTGGTGAAAATTGAAGCAACAAGCTTTCGGTTTCAAAACTATTTCGAACATTTTATTCGAATTTTGTTCCGGAGTACGGCTGATAATTTCGGATTTTCAGTTTTGTTCCTAAAACATTGATTTAAAAAACATTCGGTTTCAAATCGCATGAAAATAT
This sequence comes from Chymomyza amoena, assembly GCA_037043745.1. NCBI lineage: Eukaryota > Metazoa > Arthropoda > Insecta > Diptera > Drosophilidae > Chymomyza > Chymomyza amoena. The sequence continues at coordinate 20,634 of JBAMAX010001561.1, forward strand.
CGGGTTGGTGGGAATAGAAGCACCAAGGATACGGTTTCAAAACAATTTCGAGCATTTTATTCGGATTTTGCTCCGTAGCACGGCCGATAATTTTGTATTTTCAGTTTTGTTCCAAAAACATCGATTTAAAACAGTCGGTTTCAAATCGCATTAAAATATCGGATTGGTGAAAATTGAAGCAACAAGCACTCGGTTTCCAAATGATTTCGAACATTCGGATTTTGTTCCGTATCACGGCACGGCCGATAATTTTGAAATTTCACTTAAGTGTCTTAAATATCGATTTTAAAAAACTCGAATTTATAAGAATAAGGTAAAATAATGACTTGAAAGCTACGTCTGATAGATTCAATAATTTACTGAACGTTGACTTATTCAATAATGACAAATTTTTGAAGCTCTTTAGAGACATCTCTAAAAAATGTACAATATTCAACAATTACGTAAAAAAATGGAAAAGTTTCGGCAAATTTGGAGTCCCTTCATTTCTATGCCCTTTTGCTCCTATTCAGACTATGCAGCTTTATAACAGAGCCCACAAACCATTGATTCCGATTCCATCTCTAATCGAAACTTAAGCCAAGCAAATTACAGCATAAAAGCTTTTATTAAACTTGTTTTTATTGAGCAATCCTAAAAGTATGCTGCACTTTTATAGTAACTTAAACTAATACTAAAAAATACTAAACTTTGCAAATTAAACTGTACCCATGGAAATGTCTAAAGACACGCATAAAAACCATTTAAAAAATGCATACATTTTTGTTTATTGTATTATTATGTTTATTGTATGCATACATTTTGAAAACCCCTAAAATAAAAATGAAATTTCTGTTTAGGACAAGGGTAAAACACCGATTGCTAAATGGAAGCACAAAGCCTTGCCGATAATCATCGTAATAATCGCGCACGTGATGCGCAACGCGCGAAATAATGACTTTCATTTCGAATTGTGCAAAAATTATGAGAAAATTTGCATATTACTGGAACTGTATGACCCAAAACCCACCCCAGAATTTGTTGGCACTTCACTAACATGTTCAATATTTATTAAAAATTAGCAACAAGCTGTTGAAAATCTGCAAATGAGCTCCGTCGACTGGCGTCAGTCGGTTCGGCGGCGTCTGTTCACTTCCGTTTATCTCATTTGAGTGACGGGGGAGGTGTGGAACAGAAATCAACAGTTAAACGAGGGCAGACTGAGAAGTAATAATTTCATGTTGTAGGCAGATTTATTCTAAGCCAGCAGCTTTTTGTCTAGATCCATAGTTGTGGCTACAATTTCCATTAAAGCTTAGGACAGCGCGACAAGCAGTTCAAGCAGTGAACTTCTTTTAAGCATTGTTATTTCAGTCAGCCATGCAGAGCCTTCTACGTATCCAGATTACATATGGACTCTTAGCAAGTGACTCAGGTCATGCCGCACTTATATATTCCATTCCTGACGTATCGATCTGCTCTAGTTTAGATCAGATGATCACGAATATATTCATAATAAGAAATTTACATCTCTTCTCCCAAGTCGGGAGACTTGAGGTGATGGCAGCCCCTGTGGAAACCCCCGGTGGCAACAATGGTTCACGGATGGGTCCGAAACTGAGCAGGGTGTAGATGTTGGAATCGTTGGACCCAACACCAGACTCTCTACCGCAATGCGCATCTGGCCCAGCGTCTTTCAAGCGGATATTCATGTCATAGAGATCTGCGCCCTTAGTATCCTTCTCAAGGGAACTGGGGGAGCAAACATATGCATTTTTTAAGATAGCCAAGCTGCTATTAGGGCATTGTCATCCTGGAGCATCTCCTTCAGTATGGTTAAAGAATGCCATAACTACCTCCAAACCCTGACCACCCGGAACTAAGTCGTGTTATGTTGGGTGCCTGGACACTCGGGAGTGGATGGTAACACGATCGCTGACGATC
>JBAMAX010001562.1:0-13799 GCA_037043745.1 Chymomyza amoena
CGCATCCATATCATCATAATTGGACTATTAAAAGTTCATTGTTATGGCTTTGTAGCGATCAGGGTTGACGGTAACCGCCTGGCCGGCCTCAATTCCAAAGAAGAATGGCCCATTGATAACGTCTGCCCACAATCCGCACCGAACAGGGGTTTTTTGTGTATGAAGTGATAGTCCCTTGGATTTTGAGATCCCAATATGCGTCAGTTTTGTTTGTTAGCGTAACCAGAGAAATGCCGATGAGCTTTAGCATTCTAAAGAAGATTTGCGACGAAATCTCATTTGACTGCACCTACATCGCGAGTACGAAAACCGGACGCGGCATGCAAATGTGGCTACTGAATAAGTAAATTGAATCGATCAATAATTTCCCTGATTCCCGACTCGAAAGAACGATTAATAGCCTTAAACTTTGCGTAAAACACGTTTGACACCCAACCCAACAGAGACCCTGTAGAATATAAAACTTGTAACTTCACTCTTTGGTGGGTCCGGAACCGAATTTACTACAATTTTTGACTTAATTTTCCTCCGAAGTATCTTTTTTTTTCTCTCTCTGCACGACACACAACCCTAGTCACTTGGCGGGTTGAAGAAAATAACTTTGATGATTTACCCTGTCTCATTATGAGCGACAAGTGAAGGGGAGGACTCTGTGCTAAACTACTCACGAGTCAATAATGATAAGCACAAACTAACAGATTGTCAGGACGATAAATGCTGAGTATTCAACGGGCTTAAGGGCAGCTCAGATGTCTGCTTCGTCGTTCTTTTAGTATGACCATGCTCTCTGCATTAATTGCCAAAATTAAATTTATTTCCTTCATTAATACACGGAAATACCATGCAAAATGTCATGCAATCAAGCACATCCTGCGCGCACTTGCATCAAGTACACTAACCCACGGGTGGGTGACCATGTCTAGAGTAGATCCTGCGGCAAATCTGGCTTTCATTTGAATGACAGCAAACGTTTTGGACATTTACAGCATGTCATGCTGCTTATTAAAAGCATAAATATGAGTGGCTTAAGAAACTAGTGGCCAGGAAGTAGTACAAAAAGTGGTGCAAGGGAAGCCCTTGAGTCATAATGCTCATAAAATGCCAATCAATTGGTAACAAAAGGGAAAACTCATATGTGCTCAGCACTTGCCATAACAAGGTATGGCTATAATGGGACAATTTAGTCTGGACAATGGTCGAAAAGCAGCACAAAACTGTGTCATAGGGCTTCCCAGCAACTTATAACTATTTGCTGAGTTTTCAGTACTTCCTGCCTTTAATCAATTAACTTTAGTCTGTCCTGGTAACCCGCCGTTGGTGATTCATGTGCCTCTTATTTGCTTGACCACTTCAATATGTCAAACAAATCAAACTCAAGCAAACCCCCCCGAACAATCATCGGCTACAAAATCTAGATTCGGTAGCAGGATTCTTAACCCCCGCAACCATAACAAGTCAAACAAAGCACTCGAGCAAATATTGAAAAGTGAAAAGTTTTCTCAATATGTGGACGGACTGCTGTGGTTCCTTCTATTGTTGTCCTGATTTATGCCACAAATTTTGATAATTTATTGTTGCAAAAAAAAGCACGAGGGGTCAACATAAGGTTAAAGTGCTGCTTGCTGGTTATGGTTTTGATAGATGGTCCTTTGTAATTTTCTAGTTGCGGAAATTGCAATGATTGAAAGTTGTAATTTGTTTAAACATCTCTCTCTTGAGGGGGGAGTGCCCTCTAACGTGACGTCAGCAGCAATTAGATAAAACTGGTACAGTCTGTACTCCTTGCGCCACTTCATTAGCTCTTCGAGGCACAAGTCAATGAATCGTATTTATTTGAATTCGGAACTTAATACGCTGATTAATTCAAGTAATCAACTATGTGTTCCTTACGGAACGCCACGGGGCCACTTCAGCTTCAAGTCTAAAAGCCGTTTTGTGGTCACACGAGTCTGGTCCTTTGCGGTTAGCTCCGCTCCATACGCACTCACATGTTGTACATAATCCCAAACTGCCCCTGGCTGACCAAGCAGTGCTCAAACTGTTAGCTAAGCGCCTTTGGCTAGGCGTAGACCCCCTGTACAATGTACAAGAAAAGGGCGTGTTCCTTATGTAATCCAATCCCGTTCAAGACTCGCCATTTATTATTGTTGGTTGCACCCTTCCGTTGGCCGTTGCTGCGACAACTGATTGAAACTGAGTGATGGCAACAGTTGGTCTGATTGACTGTCCCTGGGTTGGATGGCTCCCTCAGCTATAGGGTTATGATCGAAATTAATCGCCTTGGCAATGCAAACTGCGCCAAATTAGGCAAATAATTCAAAGTAATTAGGCGCGAACGACCCACGTTCGGTCCCTGGGCAAGTGCAGCTGTCCATTTCGTCATGGTAATTTAAAATTCAAGCCGGACTACACACAAAGTGCCCATTTGGACGCACATTTCCATAACATTTTCAACGCACTTGGCACTCCATAATAATGAAATTATGACGACACAAAAAAAAAATATCAAATGGCAACCCTTTTATTGGAAGCTTATTTTTTTTTGGCACAAAATCCTTACAATTGTTGCTTAAACTACTTTAAGGTCCTTGGAGTTTTGTCTGCAAATGACATGCACATGCGACTTCTTGAACTACTCTGAACGTCTCTGGCGACTGTTTCTTTGTTGCTGCGGCTCATACATTGGCCATTAGTCTGGATCCGACAACAAGAAATCCATTTCCGATATGGGGTGATAAAATTTTATGAATGTAATTTGCAGCGATTTGTTGCGTCTCAAGTTGTGTGTAAGTGTGTGTGCATGTGTGTGTGTACTTCGAAGGGGTTGGTCATCATCATGTCTGGAAATGTCATTCCGAAATTGTTATTGACGACTTGATGGCTACATGATGGCCAGTTGGTGTAGTTGGCAGTTGCTAGTGTTGGCTATTGGTTTAAATTATTAAAATGCATTTGCTTAACGAGGCTAAAAACGGGTTAAGACCAAACTGGCCATTGGCATTGAAGTTTGCATAAACTTGGGTTCATTGACAAGCCAAAAAGCTGAGTCAATTGATTGGATGGACTTTTCTACAAATATTTGGACAATTATAAAACAGCAATTGAAAGTCGTTTGAGTTGGCTTAAAGCTGAAGCGACTTTGGCGAGCTTAAGACATGGCGTCATCTTTCTCGCATGGGAGATACCATAAGGGCTAACGAGAGAGGGAGCTTCGGGGGGGTACTATATCAATGATTTAAAGGTTCGGGGAGTTTTGCAGCGTCTGTAGCGAGCGGCTGCCAAAGAGGTCTGTTCCTCATGTTAGAGGCGGCCTCTTATTATAAATCATCTGGTTATATTATTAGGCTTGTAATATATAGAAGTTCTCCACTTCACTCGAACTATTTGCAATATTTGAATTTAAAACATGAGTGTAAGCCCGTATAAGAGCCAGTCTCTAAGTGGTACTCCCATTTAGGTGGAAAGTCCACCTGCTTTGGCAGGAAACACATCGGATTTGGAGGTGTAGGCAATTTCTCTTTTCTTCCACTTTTTTGGATCTATTTAAGTAGCGTCTTGAACAGTTTCCTATATTTATGAAAATGAAGGAACTATATCATCAGTCTTTTCACACTATTCTTACAATTCTGAGACCAGAATACTTAATCGGAATTTTGACGCTTATGCGTTGGCGATTACGAATGTAGTGGATGGAACAACTTACTGTATAAGCTCTATGACGTCATTGAAATAGAGGCTGAACGGATGTCCGCTTCCATCCCGATATAAGGAAGCGGGCATACGTCCAGCCTCTATTTCCATCTGTTAAGGTTTTTAATTCGTTTGTAGCAGAAACCTGGCAAAGGGAAACATCTCACTTTCTTTTATTGGTACGCCGAGTGAAGAAATTGTATGCGAGCCAACTCACTGGAGAAGCTCTATGACGTCATTGATCTAGGGAAGCGGCCATACGCCCAACAAACAAATAGTTCCATCTATTGAGCTTTTCAATTCGTTTGTAGTCGAAATATGGCAATGGGGAAGAACTCGCTTTCTTTCTTTTGTTCATGGAGTGAAGCGTATACAAAACAGAGTGTCTATAGGAAAGCTCTGCGAAAGGTTGTAGCCTTATGATGCACTTTTATAAACAGTTCAAAATGAAGACACCAAGGCATTCAATTGCCGATTGGATGTAGTCTCAGTAATGTTAAACACTTTGTATTACTCAAAATTTCTCATTAAACCACATAGATTAAACCAGATAGATTTACTTCCTCTATCCCATCATAACCTCAACTTTAACACACCCAGTAACCCAATCTAGTTCAGCATCATAGTTGCAGTAAATTCCCATCAAAATCTCCCGCTCATTTTCATATTTAATGTTTTAGAATTTTTGGAAAATTGTTACCGCCCCGTCATAAATTGTCTTATGATAAATGACGTCACCTTTAGTTTACGATCCATTTGGCGACTAAAATGAAAATTAGCATAGAAAGGACATAAAATCATAAACAGTGCGCATAAATAACAACATTAAGGATGTATCAAAAAAGTGGAAAACAAGAGAAGAATAGTGAAAATGTGCAAATTAGACGCACCCATGGTGAAGATGCGCATTTTATGGCCCATTTTAAAATCAAAATTATAGAGTTCAAAGTGTGGGTTAGCGAGATATAGACAGTTAAGTGCCACACCCACTTTTGAAACTGATTTATTAGCGCAGATTTGTGATATATGCGTGGGATTTCAAGGATTTGGAAATAACTTACTTGAGTGACTGTTGGCGCATATGCGCATAATTTCCCTAAGAGCTACGAAAATCAAAGTAAAATTTTTATAATTTGATTTATTGGAAGACTTAACGTAGAAAACGTGCTCACATGTTGGGAAATAAATTTTTAGCCATTGTTGTTGTTGTTGCTTTTGGCAATGTTTTTGCAAATGAAATTGATTTACTTAGATTTTGCATTTTAAATTGAGGGTAGCTTTTGAGCAAATATTTTGACTGGTATTAGTTACCTATTTCAAGTACTCTCCCTGTGCGGTTGCGAGGGTTGGCTTTTGTATTACGGAAGCAGGCTAGGCTTATGTTGTGAGATAAAATCGAAACTTAAGTAGAACTGCCTTCTACCCCATAAAAGTCAGAGCGATTAAGGCTCTGCTGGGCTTCCATCTAGGAGACTTTCTTCTCACCAATTTGATATTCTTTCAAGTGGAACAAGATACTCAGTATTTTGAGATAAATTTTTATACACTTCAGATATCAGATATCTCAATCATGATCGCCGATTGTTCGTCGGAAAATATCAATGCCGTACAGTAAAGCGTCAAAGGACTTACGCTCATACTGTGACATCCCCAAAGTATCCTGCAATGCTCATTTAGTATCAAGAGCATCGATTGCTTAGACAACCGGAATTCCACAATATATCGAAAGAAGGCCCGTTCGGTCGACATTCAAGAAATATTAAAAAAAAATGGCGGACGTAAGGTCGGGCGCGGACGACTTTAGGATACCCTGTACCACTAGCTTGCAATAAAGTCCGATTTCTTCACAAAAAACCAAAAACAGAAGAATTTTTAAGCAAAAATTTTTTTTTTGACCGATCGTTCCTATGGGAGCTATATGATATAGTCAAATCGATTTCAATAAAATTTGACACAGTGCTTAAATACCTTAAAAAAGATATGAATGCCAAATTTATTTCAAATATCTTTACCAACAAACAAAACACATCGAATTTTGTATAAAAAACGTGTTTTTGGACCGATTGGTCCTATGGGAGCTATATGATCTAGTCAAACGATTTGGATTAAATTTAGTACAGTGCTTAGGAACTATAAAATACTCACGAATGTCAAATTTGGTCCCAATATCTTAACAAACAAACGAAACACAACAAATTTTGTTCAAAAATCGATTTTTTGGAAGATCGGACCTATGGGAGCTATATGATATAGTCAACCGATTTTGTTCAAATTTGTCACATTGCTTAAGTGGTCTAAAAAATTTCCAAACGCCAAATTTGGTTACGATATTTTTATTAAAAAACGAAATATAGCGAATATTTCTTTAAAAAAGTTATATTGGCCGATCGGTCCTATGGGAGCTATATGATATAGTCAACCGATTTTGATCAAATTTGGTAAAGTGATTGGAAACTATAACAAACTTTCGAATACCAAATTTGGTTACGATATCTTCATAAACAAACGAATTATTCATCTAAAACGTTTTTTTTTGTCGAGGTCGTCTCAAACACCCCATGGGAGCTATATAATTTATCCCCGATATCAAAAAAATAAAATAAACTTGCCTCCTATGGAATAATATGGGATCTAATGTGAAAGTTTGGTAACTCTAGCTCTTACCATCTCTGAGATCTAGGCGTTCACACGGACGGACAGACGGACATGGGTATATCGACTTCTCTATTCACCCTGATCATATTTTAGGTAACTTTGGGGTGTCTCCGACGTCTCCTTCTATATGTTACATACATTTTCGGCTTGCACAAACTTAATATACCCTTAGTACCATACGGTACAGGGTATAAATATATATACCTTCTAGCCTGACGAGCAATCTTAAATCGATGTGTACGAACTCAAATCAAATGAAAATATGCGATGTCATTGTTACTCATTTCAAAGAAGATATGGAACCGAGTTCCATCCCACGCTTCAGAAAAAGACATTAAGAATATGGTCCTGTGACCCCAGACACATTTTTTTACTCAAATCGTTTCATATTGCACATTTTAAAATTCTTTACCAACCCGTCCATTTCTCAGGTCTTCTGGGAAGCTCGAGGAAGAAGATATGGAACAGAGTTTCGACCCACGCTTCAGAAAAAGGCATCAAGTATCTAGTCCTAAGACCTCAGATACATGCATACCAACCCGTCTTTTCCTCAGGTTTTCTGAGAAGCTCGAGGCAAGCCAATTCCGATCTTTTTGGGGCTATTTCGTTCAAACATTTTTGGATTGCAAAATTCTAATTGTATTGATAAAGAATATTATGGAAAATAATAATTTTCGATGGCAATATGTAGCTCTGTTCTGCACTCCCGAAATGTTCAAGGCCACCCTCGTACGAGGGATGCAACCGCAGACGCTTGACATTTTTGTTTCAATGTCGCAGCCAATTTACTCTCGATATTTTTTTGCTAGCTAAGCAGCCATAATTCCCACTGTATTATGTATGCGGCCCGAAATGACAAACACTCTTACCCACACACACACACACACAGCTGCATGCACTCATAGATACGCACACACACACACGCACACATTGACACACAGATACACACGTTCTGTACGCAATTTTAAATGGATTTATTGATACGCTAGACTGCAAAAGTAGCAAACAATGGTTATGGGTAGAGTGGAGGGAGGAGGGTTACATGGAAGGGGGTTACATGTTTGCAAACATGTCCTTCTCTTTTTTGTCACAAACTAATGCCTGGCGATTTTTCAATTGTCACAAGGACCGACACGGCGGCTGGCGTTGAATTAACCCATCAAGTGGTTCTATGGCACTCTGATACTCTCGGCTGACTCCTGGTCCTGGGAAAATTGAGCCGAGTTTATTATTCGCATCATTTGCGAATTTTGATTTTAATGATTTCGACCGTCAAAAGAAACAGGACACGGCCAGAGGATACCGCTGTCACCGCTCAAATTGAATTTTGATTAGTTTGGAACATTTGCCGCACGCGTCGCGTCGCGTCCTTTTATGCAGGATCCTTTTCTAGCCACTTTGATTGATTTCAATTATTTGTCAAAAAAGCGACGAGACTCAAAAAAAAAAAAATGCACTGTGGTTACTTTTGGAACTTCTGCGAACACGAACTGAATTTGTAAGCAGTCAAGCCAATTTGTTGGCTGCCAAGTTATGCAAATTGGCGGGGTAATTGATATGAAAGACTATTTTAGAGAATTTCAATTTTTTCACTTAATTTTTTTTTAAATTATGCGCATTTTCAATGAGAGCAATTAAAAGGTCATTGCATGAGGGAATCTAAGGATTTAAAGCTAAATGGCAATTAAGGGATTATTTCGGGATTGAAGACGATTCTGAGGGAAAAAAGTGTTTAATTTTATGCGCGTGGAAATACAAAAATAGACTTGAAGGAAGTTGTAGAGCAAGGAATATGCGGATAATGCAACAAAAGTAAAAGGAACGATCACTCTTTAAGGTTAGACGTATCGATTTGCTTTAGATCAGATCATATGATCACGAAACTTATTCATAACTAGAAATTGAGATCTCTTCTCCCAAGTCGAGAGACTTGGGCTGATGGCAGCCCCTGTGGAAATCTCCGGAGAAAACAATGGTTCATGGATGCATCCAAAAATGAGCAGGGTGTAGGTGTTGGAATCGATGGATCCAACACCAGAATCTCTACCGCAATGGGCATCTGGCCCAGCGTCTTTCAAGTGTAAGTTTATGCCATGTCCTAAGTATCCTTCTCAAGGGATCTAGGGGAGCAAACATATGCATTTATTCAGAAAGCCAAGCTGCTATTAGAGCATTGCCATCCTGGAGCATCTCCTCCAGGATGGTTAAAGAATGCCATAACTACCTTCAAACCCTGTCTGCCCGGAACAAAGTCGTGCTATGTTGGGTGCCAGGACATTCGGGAGTAGATGGTAACACGATCGCTGACGATCTAGCACGACAGGGTGCCTCCACCCTGACTACATCTTCTGCGCCGTTTTGTGGTATTGGTTGGTCCACAATTAAATACAATAATTATCATACAAAAAGGCTGCAGAACATAGGAGATACTGGTTCTCCCTTCCGGGGCTTCGTCAAGCAAACCTCTCGAAGCGATCAAGACAAAAGGTCTTCGCAGAGCGGGCCTAAAGCTTACCTATCTGGCCACCACACAGCTAGATACCATCTACAGAAAATTGGCGTATCGGACTCTTCAGAGTGCAGGCTCTGTTTAGAAGACGATGTGACTGCCCTGCGCTGGTATGGGACAGATCCTGTCACATGGGAAAGGAACGGATTAGTCCCTTCCATCTCAGTTCAATACCAACAAAAGACCTACTGCTGTTCATGCGGGAAGCGGAAAAAAGACCTTTTGGTCGCACCGCTTCTTTGTGAGGAACCCTTTTAGGAAAAAAATACTCTGCTACGGCATAAGAGACATAAGAAGAAGAAAATCGATATTTACACGCAAATAAAAAATTTCATAGCTCCAAATTTCATTTGCAGAATGATAACTAAAAAGGCAATTGCGCGTAGACCCTTCTCCTACGTCAACGGGACCTGAACCTTCTAGTGACTCAATATGGTGACTAAAACTAAGTATGGGATTTGTATAGCTCATAGAACACATTGAAAAAATTTATGAAAAATTTTTCAGTGTGACCAGAGGAAAGAAGGAAGGAAGGAAGACCGGTCAATGTCATATGAGGAAACCGAAAGTGCTAGTGTATATTCCAGCAGACAATATTGTGAAGCTATTAATCTTAATCCCTCATATTTCGGGAAGCTTTGCAAGGTTGAAGGTGATTATTGACGGAGAAAGAAATTGCTCAAAATTGAAGATGATCAAGAATTGTACACAATAATCAATGACACAAAAGCGTTTAAATTCCACAACTACGTGGACCCCTTTATCGCTTATTCCAGGACTGTGCTTCAAAGAATATGTTCATAATTTGTAATATGCTCAAGAGTTTCTTTCGGAATTCTATTGGATCTTGCCCCGGTATTCTAAAAGCGGTCGATTATTGTCTCATCCGACTACATTATCCTTATTATCTCTCTTATCAAGACCCCAATTCATGAGCTTCGGAACTATCTACTATCATTCTGGACGTTTTACATCAACATTAAAGTTTCCATAGACCTAAAATTTCTTGTTCCTACTTAATTTTAAAACTGCTTAATAAGAAGTCACCTTCATCAGACCAACTATCAAACTTCCAACATCCCAAGACTAGTTTGAATACCCACACCCACTCATCAAAGAGCCACAACAATTCACAAGTTAAATGGCCCTAAACCACTCAATCTCTGCAACAACCACAAAGGATTCTTGTACATAATGCACAAACTGACACAAAGGGACACCCTAAAACAGCAATAACAACAACAATAAATAATAAATAATATTTCACATAAATAATTATTTCCCTTGCCTATGCCACACAAAGTTCTAAAAAGTTTCCAAACATAATATACCCAAAGTCCATGCCATAAAAATGTATTTGTTAGAAGAAAAATATGTTAACTAATCATCGTAGAAAAGGATTTTTATGGGTTTTCATTTCCGCACATAATCGACTTATGCCACAAGGCCCGAACCCGACCCAGACCCACAGTCCAAAGCAGTCAACGGGAAAAACCAAAAGCGGAAATGTGGAACGTTAAGCGCCATGAGAGGATGCACGCTCTGAGGTGATATATGTGTCAGTCAGTCCAAGTTCCAAATTGTAGCTGGCGAAAATGTTGCGAAAAATGCTGTTGGAAAAAATGTCATTTCCTTTATGAAATACGGAAACGAGCGGCTGTCTGAAGGCTGGATATGATGCGATGATGCGTTGGGTTCAAGTACATAAACTATCCAATACGTATCTATAACCATATCCGTGCGGAATGAAGTGACCGTAAGTTTTGACACAAACAAATCAAGTGAATGAAATGACGTAGACGCCAGAGTCAACGCCCACCAGAGTAATAAAAACGACAGGGGGGCTGCTGCAAGAGTTACTCATATTTATGTTTATTGGATGGGTCGGGGGGGTTACATATTTATATATGCCAAGGAATATAGGTCTTGGATGTTGATATAGTATGTGGCTATGGCAATTACAGCAGTTTAATGACTTGTAACACCGAGAGTACTGGAAGAAAATAAATTAAAATGCCAGCAATATGAACAAGTTGAAGTTCAAGCGGTTGCCAGGCCAATTGACCCACTGGAGTAGTCAGAGAGTTGGGCGAAGAGACTTTCGAGGAGTGTCATTCGCAGTTGCTATTCGACACATTTGAATATCAATGGCAGTAGGAACGGTGTTGCTGTTGTTGTAATTAGATGCCAGGCACAACGCATGCCAAATCCAAATCCCAGATAAAAACACCGCGGTGGTCCTTGCCACACACAAAGTAACCAGTGAGGCATGTTTGAGGCGCCTGTCGCCGTAGTGCCACTCGTCAGCGGACTGTAAAGTACGATGAAAAAAAAAATTGTGGGTAATAGTCGGAGCATACCGACTGTAGCATACCCTGCACTTAAATTTTCGGCGGGTTGAGAGCAGATGGCGGAATTATTGTTCGGATGGTTTATCCCTCCAAAGTGTGTAGAACGGTAAACAACATTTTCCAACTTTCGGCTGGGGGATTAGTATCCGAAGTGCTCCCTGGATGGCCACTGGTTGAGGGACTGTTAAAGAGGCTTAGATAAGAACACATACAGGGTCTACACACTTGAAAAATGGAACTTCTTCGAAAGAGTCTCCTTCTGTATCATATTTTTTAATGGAGCTTCTTGGCAAAATAATACCTATCGAAGTTCCCAACATGTTCTTGATGATGATGAAATTCTATTGTCGGAGAGGGACAGTACAATTGTCATCTTTCGGTAGCATTTTCTTTCTTTGCGAGATCTTTTTTTGTACAGACCGAATGATCAAGCCCGTCGAAAGAGATTGGGAAAGGGGTGAAGTCCCCTCGGGCCCGGTACTTTCTAAGGGACGTGGTGCCATAGCTCCCGAGCACAATGATTCAAACTGAAGATAATAATAATAGATTGGTAGGTAAATTTTTCCCATCGTTCCAGACTTTCTGTCTACCGTCCTGGGAATGACTTAATACCTTTATCGAATGTTCTCTTCAAGCAGATGAAATCTTAATATGCTTCATAGTATCGGAGATGCCTTCTCCTGAGCGTCACAAACTTCTTCCCAAACTCATAATACCTTCACATCCTCAACATAGAGTATTAAAGCTCAACCACGCTAGGACGCTGGTTACTTACTTTATCAATTGCAAGACACACCATGACGACAAGAACTCCGGTAGGTAGTCCACAGGCTAAAAGCTAATTGAAAATTCAAACAGTTTTTTTCGTTGCTCGTATTCCATTGAAATGTGACTACCGGAAATGCGCGTCCAGCGTAATTTTATTGCGCCATTGATAATGACATAATATTTTACGCTTCGACGGTAAGTCCGGATAGCGTTGGGAGCTCTTGAGCAATCCAAATGCCAAGTTAACATTTAAATATTATTTGGTGCTACAAGTCTCTGGCACATTTCCATTAATTTCGAGAGCTGCGTTTTTTTTTTTTTACTGGGGGGAGTTCTAACTGACTTCCCCCTAGACCAGGACTCTTGGTACATCGACATTGTGTCCATTGTTAGCAGGCAGCTTTCATTTCGATTGTATCTGCATAATGCTATTGACTTTTGTGCGGCGGCGCTCAATCATAATCATTTGTTGTCGGTTCTCAGCTACCTGCGGTTATCGCGAGAATTCCACGGGGTTTCCACGCTCTAACGTTTGTATTAGCTACAAAAAAATTTACATAATGCAAAAGTTGTTGTTTGCTTTGGATATTATATGAAAACAGTAATGGAATGGTATCAAACACACGCCAAAAGCCCAAGAGAACTGACAAATTGGCAATCGAAAGAAATTAGAAATTGAGTTTAGAGAATATAAATGTATCATGTAAGGAACATGAGAGTGTTCGAATTTCTCAAAAGAACTAGTCAGCCCGGCAGACGTTGTCCTGCCCAAACTATTTGAATACTCTTAAAGTGAATTAACATCGTAAGATTCTCTAGTTACCTTATCTGGAAAAATATAAGATTTTTAGATTAGTTTGCAGCTCGATTCAAACTTGCACCATTATTAGTCGAATGTCGCGCTTCACGGGTCTGTCTTAACCGTATTCTCTCAAGTTCATTGCGATCTTCACGTTCCTGGGCAGTACGATTAATTGAAATACATCATGCATTCATCGATTAGGAGACGGCATTCCCAATTGTCCTAATGCTTAATAATAGATCTTCAATATGAATAAAATCTACATTGTAAACTACCGGCGTAAATTCCAACACTAGCTTACATTTTGCTTGACGTACTCGAAACAAAATATCTTCTGATAAATAATCTTGATATTTTACCCACAATTTAGGTGAATTTGATGGAAAACTTGTTGTTAATCGCAAATAAAAGACATATTTGATATGGATGAGCAGTTGCAGCATCTGCTAAAGTTTGATCCCAGTGCAAATAATTTTCCAACAAATTACATTTTTGACATGCCTTTCGATACGTTGACCACAATACGCCATTCACTGTTTTCAATGATTGAAACGATGTTGAACCTCGAATATGGATTTACAACATTACCAGTTTTTGTATATGGCAATATACACACAAAAACCGATATTCCCAAAAATGTGTATATCTCATGAACCAATACACACAAACACATCGCAATGGCTTAAAGCCTCCGTCTTGACAACCTCTAACACACTCAAAAATCAGATATGAAATTCATCGACGCGTTCATGCGAACACCCGTAACACGTATAACATAAGTTTCGTTTATATATAGATAGTTCTGTTCGCAAATATAGCCCACATCGAAAAAAGTCTAATGCACACATATTAAAAGCAGAAGATTACTAAAAATATCGGCTCAATAGATTACAATATATACGAATAACTTTAAAAAACCATAAATATCGAATTGTTTTTCCATACAAAGAGATGGCATTATTTTCTGGCTTTTGGGAGATTTTTCAGTTGCCGTGATATGCACATTTTAACTTTTTATTATTAT